>FXXK01001159.1:67847-103904 GCA_900184695.1 Betula pendula | reverse complement strand
TTCAAGATAAAGCTAAGGCTCGTATAATGCATGTTAATATCACTCAACTCAATAATTTGAGGTTGATTAGATATTATCTACCATCGGATCCATAAACTCATACTTTTAATTTGTTAGAAAAAAATACAAATATATATTTTGAACACTTATACATTGGTCATATTTATTTATTAAATTTGTTTTAGTAATAATTTTCGAATGTCTATGACTGACCAAATTTCGTTTTTATTTTGCAGTGCACACTTTATTGCACCAGCTAGTTTCAAATCTCCTTAACTTATTGGGTATATAATTTTCGAATGTCAATTCAATTAATACCATACCTCACTTGATTTGTCGAGCCTACGTCAATTCAAATCTTCTTAATTAATTAATTTATTTATTTATTTTGTTTTTAATTTATGGTCATCCAACTAAGTTTATATTGTTTTGATTGTTGATAAAGGAATCAAGGATTTATATGAAACGAAGTTAGTACATGGCCAGTCCCATGAACTTCTGGATCGCATGTGCAAAGAAGTATCAATTAGTACAATAGCTGCAAGCACAAGTGTTATGAATAAAGCTGTCATCCGTTCTATCGAGAAAGGGAATTTTGAATTTATTTTTGCTGTGGTCAAAGCAAATCCAAATCTTTTGTGGGTCCGTTGTGAAGACAAAATGTCTATGTTTGCATTTGCAGTCCTACATCGTCAAGCAAAAATCTTTAGCCTTATATACAAGCTTTCTGTGAAGACATCTATGACATCTTGGATTGATGACAAAGGCAATTGCATCTTACATATGGCAGGAATGACAAGCCCTTCGATTCTACTTAATCGAATCCAAGGTGCAGCTTTGCAAATGCAAAGAGAACTACAATGGTTTAAGGTAATCTCTCTCATGACAAACTTTTCTCATATACTTTCATTGTTGACTGCTTGGATTAGTACCCTAAATACCAAATTGATTCAATTTTTAAAATGAAAATTAGTTTTATTTTTAATATTCATATTGTTTGGGTAATTGTGATTCATGAGATGAATTGAATTTCTCGTTATATTGTATGTGATTTAGGCGTTTTAAGTGCAAATAATGTACAAAACATTTAAATCACAAGGTCCTTATAACTTGTAAATTTGAGTTCGTAACAAGTAGTAAAATTGGGCATTTTATTTGCAACGACTATAACATATTAACTATTTATGATAATATTGATTTGTCAGACTTCTATTTAACATGTTGATTCATTTGGAATGCATTGAGTTGGACTACCATGAAAATGCATCCTACAAATAACTGTCACTTGAACACATTTCTTAGATCTAGTAAATGCAAAGACTCATAATTTTGAGAAAATACGTTCTACAAACAACTGTCACTTGATGAAGGATTTGGGAGCCGTGCAATTAATGCACAATAGTCTATGATTCCGGATTTAGGTGAGACTCAAAGACAGTTTGTGAGAGTATCTATAAAGAGTGGATAGCCACTCTGCGTGTTCCCTAATCATCAACAAAAACGGTAGTTATCAAATGGCCTTTTATATTTGAACTGTATGCTGAAGGGTTCTTTGCCCATTCTTGCTTTTTTGTACCCAGAAACTAGGGGGATTACGAAGGAATTTTTTGTAAATGATTCAAGGAGTGTCTAAGCCATCTATTTCCAAAAGCTTCCCAATCCACATCTCCAATCCATGTCTAATACGGGTAGTGTTTTGCATTGTCATCAGTTGTAAAAGAATACCATGAATCCATGGGCTTTGATCAAGCTCAATTTCAGCAAGAGTGAGCCCTGGAGGCCAAGGGTTGAGGTTGAGAAGGCAACCTCTTACAGTCCATGGGCTTTGATTTAACATACGTTCAACTTTAGCTTCAGTAAAGCTAAAGAGGAACGTTTTTGGAGTAAGATCCTAAGCTTATACTTATCAATTAAGCTCTATCTTTGAAGGGTTACTCAAACAACATGTTTGGTGAGCGTCTTGAGAGATCTTATTTTCCCAATTAAGAGGATATTTCAAATGGGATAGCATTCAAGTCGAGTATTCTCCATGGAGAAAGAAGAAGGGAATAGAAAAAATAGTGGAGACAAAATAAACATGCGAGGAGAAGAAAAGACATTTCTTAGTCACTACAAATATTTAATTACTTGGAAATTTTATTATAGTAGACTCTGCAGACAATATATTATCATTTGATCTACGGTACTAATAGGATTAGTTGCTTTGGATAATTGATTATCTAATTTGATATTCATTTTATCTTCATATTCCACTTCTTATTTCACTTACTTATATTACGTATTGAGCTTTAATGTTAATATTTACTTTTCCTGCATATAAGGTTACATTTTGTCTTTATAATATTGTCGTTGACCATAGGGTATTAAGTTTATATGGTAGTAGCTTTTTTTAAAAAAAAAAAACTAGACTTATCCTTCTCAAATTTACAAGCAAATTGCAATGTTCTTTCAAACTTTAAAAAGTTGCAATTGACTTCTAAATTACCTAGTCCTTTCACTTAACCCCCTCAATTAAAATCTTCTGTTACGAGGGAAAGTGAGTAAAATGTCCGTTATATCCATATCATTTTTGTAAAAATACAATTATGTCCTTTAACTAAAAAAATTCACCAGCCATGGAGACCACGACCTGGCCATGGCTTTCCTCCCACAACTTTTTTTTTTTTTTTTTTTATGTGATGTGGGGATATTATTTTCATTTTTAAAAACTTTCATCAAATTTAATGAAAATTCTAACCAAGGTTACTAGGTGAAATGGTTAGGTAGTTTGGGAGATGAACTGAAACTCTTCAAAGTTTGGCGAATATTGCAATTTAGATGTAAGTTTGAGGGACTAAGTGTAATTTAAAAAAAAAAAAAATTGGGATAAGGTGGTACTTATAAGAATTAAATCAACAATTAATGCAGGAGGTGGAGAGTATTGTCCCTCCCAGGTTTAAGGAACATTCGAACAAAGATGGTTTGACTCCTAGGGCATTGTTTACGAAGAACCACAAAGACTTGATGAAAGAGGGAGAGAAATGGATGAAGGGCACAGCAACTTCTTGTACAGTGGTAGGCGCTCTCATTGTTACTATTATGTTTGCTGCAGTCTTTACTGTTCCAGGCGGTAACAAACAAGATATTGGCATCCCTGTATTCTTGGAAGAAAAATTGTTCATGCTCTTCATAATATCTGATGCCTTGTCGCTCTTTTCCGCGTCAACTTCAGTCATAATGTTTTTAGGAATTCTCACATCACGCTATGCAGAAGAAGATTTTCTTGAATCTTTGCCAAAAAAGATGATCATAGGCCTTTCCACTCTTTTATTTTCCATTGCAGCCATGATGATGGCATTTTCTGCTGCTCTTTTAATTACGCTACGTGGACAATCATGGATTGTCATTCCTGTCATTTGTTTGGCTAGTGTACCTGTCACCCTATTTGTATTGATGCAGTTCCCCCTTCTTGTTGACATGTTCATTTCAACCTACAGACTTAGCATCTTCGATAAGAAAATGGAGCGATGGTTGTAACTTTATTCATTTTTCTATATAATGTAAACGTGTTCATTAAGAATGGCAATATCACGGTCCATTAATCCTGATGTGATTTTTTTTTTCCTTTTTCCTTTTTCTGGATGGAGGTTATACAATTTTCATTTGGTTTATGTTGCATATTTTGTGATTCATCAGCTGGGTTTTATACCAATTATCCATTTACAATTTTTTATTTTTAATTGTTTTATTTTTATATTGTTCCAAATTAATCTCTTTGACGCACGCACAGCAGCATAGGACATCGTCTGGGTACCCACCGGTTCATGGCAGGTCCCGCACTCGGCTTTGACCTCTGAAGCAATCTTGTGGAGCTAGAACGGCTTTCACACATTCCTTACCAATCAATCCATTTGAAGTCAAGCCGAAAAATAAAATTCAAATTGTAGAAATAGGGTTGATTTCCATTTAGAGTGGTAGAGCTAGGAATTTTTTCTTGAGGGGGAAATTAAATATAATGACAGATAATTTTTTTGATCTCGATCAATAATACTCACTGTTTCTACCCATTTACAAAAAAACCATGAAAACACAACTACATAAGAGGATTGGAAGGTGTGGAATAGATATCTTTGATTTGTGAACATGATAAACACAATACTATAAATGCGAAGTGTAGTATTTTATACCAATATATTGTATCTCAGCATAAAACTATATCTATCCAAAATTCATAAACGTGTCAATATATCACAATAAGGTTACATGTAGGCAACAAGAAAAAAAAATTAAAAACAAAAACAAAGTGACTAAAATAAAACATCGAATCCATTTCAACATGGATAATAATTCATATAGCCCATAAGCCAATGCTTTTATGAGCAACATATTTTTCTCAATTCACATGCAGAATAATCTCGACATAGGTACTGTCAGCTAAAGAATTTGGTCTTTAGTGACCACTTTAATAGCGATGACTAGAAAAATCGTCATTGATTAGAGCTGTGGTATTCCATGAAGAAACATTTCGTGTGTCGTCAGCTAATAGTCAATTATATGTCCAACGACATTTTTATAGGTCTCCGCGCGCCTAATTTCATAAAATTTGAAATAATAGAGCGACAATAGCGTCATAGTCGCAAATGTGTTGTTGTGATATACATGTGTATAGAATTGCTTGGAAGTTTTTAGCATGACATACACTTTACCAACGATAAATTAGTCATCCGTTAAAAGTGAACATACATACAATAGTGTAGTTCGGCGGCAGATAACCATATCTTATAAATTAAGAAGCAAAGAATTGTTTATCTAGTATATCACTCATATCTAGCCTACGACCAACTTGTTTTTCCATCGTGGATATTTGTAATGGGTCTACATCTGTAACCGAAATCCACTAGATAGATCGTGGATGAATTCCATGTTACTAGGGAGAGACCTACACTGACAGCACCTTGAGTCCTTCCACTACAAAATTTATTATATGAGTAGCTGTTAAAATCATCAATATCTTAAAGTACGTGATCCATTAAGAATTGGCATACCTACCAGAACTAATGATTTTCTTTTCTTTGTTCTTGGACGAATGGTTGATAAACTTTCAGTTGGTTTATGTTGCATATTTTGTGATTTATCCATCTGCCTTTAGACAAATTATTATTTAATCCTTTTATTTGTCAATTTTAAATTTATATTGTTCCAAATATAATCTCTTTGACGCACGCATAGCAGCACATGACCTCGTCCAATAACCGCCAAATCATGTTAGGTCCCCCAAGTTGCTTGACTCAAAGGCAATCTTTTAGAGCCTAGAACGGCTTAACACCAATCCTTACCAATCACACCATATCCATTTGAAGCTTACCAAAATTAACATCAAATTATAAAATTTAGGTTGATTTCCTTAGTGGCGGACCTTATAATTCTTTTGTTTTTTTTTTTTTTTTTTTGGGGGGGGGCAGGGCGGGAGGAATTAAATGTAATGAAAAGATAAGTTTTTAGGATAACTTCACAGTCTACATGTTCTAACACTAAAGTGATGCACATGCTGCTTCCAATCAAAACAATCTTTAGATGGTTAAATTTCCCAAACCAAACAAAAGCATTCAGAAATAAGTTACACACTAAACAATATATAACACAGTCGGAGAAAGTACCGTACCTCATATATGTACCTAGCTTTGTGTAGTCACCACAGACCACAAACGTCTATTATTGTGCGGAAGACATACATATTGGGAGTACTCAAGTTTTGCATCGATGCTTCATATGCTGTCAAATTAAAGTAGACACCAGGCGTCTAAATATAAGAAAAAACAGTATATAGTTTTAGACATACCTCACATCCCTTTGCCCCATTCTCCATGACAAATCTCAGGACACCATAGCAAGCCCTACAAACACAAGAGACCTTACTTATCACACAACTAAAATGCAGAGGAACAAACACATGCTTTATTAGAAGAAAGGCCATAAATAACCATCTTCCATTACTTTCATTACTTAAAGAACCACATGGAGCCATCAAAGAGATAATTCAAAAGTATTTAACACAACGTTGACACCATGTGCGAGATAATTCAAAAGAATTTAACACAACCTTGAGACAATAACATGGAGCGCTAGAAAGTGACGGTGTCAAACAGGAAAATGTACCCAACGATTCAAGAAACACATTGAAAAAATAGGGGTAAAATATGGGCAAAACTAGCAACTAAACTACATACTAATAAAGGTACATGTGCAACTGCACAACAGGGATAAAAGATGTGGGATGTAGGAGGACATTCCAAACTCCAAGCACATTAATAGCAGCACAAGAAGCCTGACTGACTCTAAGAAATCTCTACTGTGAGCATTGTTGATAACCCCCAGAGCGCACGTAGCAAGGCTGAGAGGGGAAAACAATGCTCATATGTAAGGGCCATATTATGAAACCCACAATAGACATAGTTTTGTATAAAAATAAAAGGCTTTTATAATTGAAAAAAAAATAAAACCACAGAGGAAGAGAAGAAGAGCAAGGGATTCTATAGAGAAGTGGACTCAAATTTCGATCCTATCTTAATAAAAAATTCTGCATTTATGAATTTCATATTAGCTAACAGGGGAAGAACGATGAAGACACAGTATGAATTATTAAATGAGGAAATCTAAAGTAAATTGTATATGCAAAGGGGCACAAAGATGAAAGTACAAATTCAGATAGAAATTTAAGATGTACAGTCTGTTATAAAATGAAAATAGCCGCAACATTGATGTCCACATTACCATAGACTCAGTTCCACAAAATTCTGTGATCAAGCATACATTAATAACTTGATAACTTGATAAAATGTTAAGGCATAATTCACTTAATCAACAACTCATAAGAAAGACATTCAAGAATGATTAAACATACCTCCTAACAGCAAGGCCACCAAGGAGCTTGTAGCGGAGAGACTCACCTGAGCAACAACACAGAGACCCCTGTTGTTAACTTTCTCGGCATAGAGCTCCACAGTGTTCTATGGGAACTTGAACCGTTTTTGAACAAGAGAAGTCAGCTCCCTTATCCTTCTTCCCTTTTCACCTGATATTGAAAAAAATAAAAAAGAACAAAAGTTAGTATTGACAAAGCACTTGAAATAAAAATTTAACAATTGTGCTCTTGGCTAATGGGAAGTTGGTTTCCTAGATTAAAGCGTAGTAACTCAACTAAGCCAAATAATTGTACCAAAGCTCAAATTCCAGATGATAAAGACTACAATATTGAGCTTTGTTGTCCCTTCTTTTTCTACCTTTCTCAAACAACCAAATGTACACCAAATAACGTTTTTGTTGGTTGCTTTTCCTTAGTCTCAATTAATTACATGTGCAAGTAAAACTGAAAACTAAATCATTGAAACCCAACTGAGCCATGCGCTTTCCCTGGAAGAAGGACCAGCAAATAATGACTGTTAAATGTTACCCATCTCGCACATCTGGTTTCAATTGGAGGATTTTGGGAGGAATGGAATGGAAAGGAAAAATGGCGGGCCTTAGTTTTTCCATGTTTTGTTCCATTCCTCATTGGAACCACTCTAAATTGGCGGAATCAAGCATTCCACCCATTGAATGAGTGATGTTTACCCTCTAGTGAATAGAAGATACAAATAAAAAGAGATTATATTTTCCCTTTCCATTTCTTTTCTATATTTCAAAAATACAAAAATTAACCAGAAAACACTCCAGGACACGAGATGTACCAAGAACATTCTGAGTACGAGTGGCCCTGACGATAATCTCGGTGCGCATCGGTGTGACCCTGCCTTCAACGCCGGAGTAGCTGTCTTCCGCAAGCTCTCTGGTAAGAACCTCATTAAGCTCCGCAAAGAAGACTCCATCGGCCACGAACTGTTCGCAAATGCACAACATCAATCATCAAGCACACGCACACACACAGACAGAGACGGAAAAAATAAATAAATAAACTGTTGGCGTTAGTTACCATAAGAGGAGCTATGGAATCAAGCTTTTATTGTAAATCCCATAATATCAGGATTAGTTGTCAATTGTAAATCCCATAATATTAGGAATAGTTGTCAATCCCTACATCTAAGGAACACCCACGATACTAGCCATGAAATTTGTATTAGCTAGAATTTGATTGGATCCTCTTGTTATATATACGTAGTTAATCTCTGTAAAAGATACAATGAAATAAAAGAGAAATATTTTTTCATGAATTCTGACATGGTATCAGAGCATGTTATGATCTTGTGCCTTATCTTGTGTTCTATCACTACACCCTAACCACGTTTCATCCCTTCCCTACCAACAATGGCTGATCCCGAAACACCCCAATCCTCACATATCCTCACCGAGTTAACCACCAAGATGGATGAAGTCTTGACCAAAGCTTCGGCTCAGACCCAGATTGTCGACACCTCTACTGCACCGATCAGCATCAAGTTGGACGGCACCAACTATGCTCTTTGGTCCCAAGTTGTCAAGATGTATATCTTTGGCAAGGACAAGTTGGGATACATCAATGGAGACATTCATCAACCTCCACCGACTGATCCATCCTTCTGTAAATGGCGCACGGACAACGCCATTGTCAAAGGATGGTTGATCAATTCTATGGACCCAGCACTGATTGGGAATTTCATCCGCTTCCCTACTGCAAAACTAGTATGGGACTCCATTGCTACGACATACTTTGACGGCAGTGATACTTCTCAGGTATATGATCTCCGACGACGCGTGACCCGCTTGAGGCAAGCGGGTGGATCCCTGGAAAAATACTTCACCGATCTCCAAGGCTTATGGCGTGAGATAGACTTTCGCCAGCCAAACCCAATGGAGTGCGAGGTCGATATACAGCATTATAATGACTTGATCCAAGAAGACCGGGTATACGTCTTCCTGGATGGACTCGATGATAGACTTGACAAGATCCGGGGTGATATCCTCCAGATGCGCCTGTTCCCTACAATTAAACAAGCTTTCGCGCATGTCCGCCAGGAAGCAGTCCGGCAAGCCGTCATGATCTCCGGTGACTCCACGGAATTTCCAGGGGCTGTTCTGGCAGCAAAAGGCGTCAAGCATGGGCAGAGTAACCCGTCCTCCTCCCAATTCCTATCTCTGAACAATGGGAAACTCGGCAACCCCAAGACTCGAGCTTCCTCCGATGGGATGAAGTGCTCTCACTGTGGAAACCAGAAACATACCCAGGAAACATGCTTCAAATTGCATGTGTATCCGGAATGGTGGAATGACCTCTAGGCCCGTAAACGCCAAGATGTCACCAGCTCTAACGGAGGACCGGGCCAGGCGGCGGTGGCTGTGGATGAAACACGGCTGTCTCTCTCAACACCTGCCGAGACTTCTCTCCCAGACTCAGGTACATGTAATAGAGTTGAATCCTGTGACCCACGTGATGACAGCAAGGCCTGGGTCATTGATTCTGGAGCATCTGATCACATGACCTTTGACCCAACAGACTTCACAGAAAAATCCCAGCCACAACGCACGTGCATCGCCAATGTAAATGGGGTTTTGTCTCCGGTCACAGGGGCCGGCACTGTACATTTGTCTCGCATACTTTATCATTAGCTCATACACTGCTTGTTCCCTCCCTGTCCCATAAGCTGCTATCTGTCAGTCAAGTTACTACAGCCTTGAACTGTGTTGTCCTAATGTACTCTACTTTTTGTTTGCTTCAGGATATTCTTACCAAGGAGATCATTGGGCGTGGTACTAAGAGGGGTGGGCTCTACTACGTGGATGATTTTAGTATGGGACGTGCAAATCACATGCATCATCCGCTTGACAATAAAGAACGACAGCTTTGGCTTTGGCATCGTCGATTAGGACATCCGTCCTTTGGTTATATGAAGCATTTATTTCCTGATTTGTTTTCAAGTGTGTCAATAATTGATCTCAAATGTGAAACTTGCATTTGGCTAAAAGTCATAAAGCCTCTTATCCGTTGAGTTTGAATGAAAGTACGGTACCTTTTGATTTGATTCACTCTGATGTCTGGGGCCCTGCCCCGGTTTCTACAGTATCTGGTATTCATTGGTTTGTGATATTTATTGATGATTGTACTCATATGACTTGGCTCTATTTGTTGAAACATAAAGATGAAGTCCTAAGTGTTTTTTAGTTGTTCCATACTATGGTTCAAACTCAATTCTCTGCTAAAGTTAAGATTCTAAGAACGGATAACGGTGCAGAATTTGTAAATCACCAATTTCAGGCCTATTTCAAGAGCCACGGGCTTATTCATGAAACCTCTTGCCCACAAACGCCTCAGCAGAATGGTGTGGCTGAGCGGAAAAACCGTCATATTCTTGAAACTGCTCGGGCTCTTCTTATTGGAGCTCACGTGCCCAGTAGACATTGGGGTGATGTTGTTGCCACAGCTGTGCATCTCCTCAATCGGATGCCCTCCAAAGTCTTGAATTTTAAGACTCCATTGCAGACTCTCTCAACGTATGTACCCTTACCAACGATGTTGATGCTTCCCCCTCGGATTTTTGGATGTGTTGCTTTTGTCCACCTCCATAAAAATCAGCCCACGAAACTGGACCCTTGCGTAGTCCGCTGCCTATTTTTGGGATATGCCTTACACCAAAAGGGATATCGATGCTATGATTCAGTTCATCGGCGTAACTACGTGACTATGGATGTTACTTTTTTGGAGTCTGAGCCATTCTTTCCTTCTCCCTTATCCAATTCTCCTCTTCAGGGGGAGACTAATGATGAAGCGCCGAATTGGTTAAGTTTTGACTGGGCAAGACCCAAAGACACAGAAATCCAAGTCAATACGAGAGAGCCAGAAATCCACGAAGAGTCATTACATGCAGAATTAGATATGTCTTCCGGAGTTGGGACAGGAGGTGAGACAGGTCCCAGAGAAGTTTCTACACCACTAGAACCAGAAATGGCAAATGACATCCCCCACTCCTCAGTACCTGCAGACCCATCTCCTGAGAATATCCCTGAGGTAAATCCTACTATACCCTCAAACTCTAATGATATGGATATTCCTGTTGGCTATATGTTACCTTTCAGGCATAATCGTGGCAAGCCACCAAGTAGATATTCCCTAGAGACTAGAGGACGAAGCTTAAAGTATCCAATTGCCAATTATGTGTCCACAAAGAGACTTTCCAAACCACTCAAGACATTCGTGCAAGAACTTTCATCATGCCATCCTCCTACTAACATTTATGAAGCTTTAAAAGACTCCAAGTGGACTCAGGCTATAAAATAAGAAATGGAGGCACTACTTAAAAATGAGACATGGACTCTTGTTCCGTTACCCAAAGGAAAGAAGACAGTGGGGTGTAAATGGGTATTCTCCATCAAACACAAAGCAGATGGTTCAATCGACCGATACAAAGCAAGGCTAGTAGCTAAATGATACACACAAACATACAAGATAGATTATCAAGAGGCGTTTTCACCCGTAGCCAAATTGAACACAGTAAGAGTTTTGTTATCTCTTGCAGTGAACCTTGACTGGCAGTTGCATCAGTTTGATGTAAAAAATGTCTTCCTCCATGGTGACCTTGAGGAGGAAGTATACATGGATGTTCCACTAGGATACACAGCAAAGTCCGAGACCAAGGTGGTATGCAAATTGCAACGAGCACTATATGGGTTAAAACAGTCACCAAGAGCATGGTTTGGGAGATTCAGTGTGGCAATGAAAAAATATGGTTACAAACCGAGTAACTCAGACCATACACTATTCTTAAAACATCGACTGGGGAAGGTCACAGCCTTAATAATCTATGTAGACGACATGATTATCACATGTGATGATTCAGAAGAAATATCAAGACTCCAAAGGCAGTTGGCGACTGAATTCGAAATGAAGAACCTAGGTGGACTCAAATATTTTTTGGGAATTGAGGTGGCCAAATCAAAGCAAGGTATATTTTTATCTCAACGAAAATATATCCTAGACTTGTTGTCAGAAGTAGGACTACTGGAACGTAAGCCGGCGGACACACCAATTGTCCAAAACCACAAGCTTGGAGAATACTTGAACCAGACACCAACAAATAAGGAGAGATACCAAAGGTTAGTGGGGAAGCTCATTTATCTCTCGCATACTCGCCCAGACATTGCCTACGCTGTGAGTATAGTAAGCCAGTTCATGCATTGCCCAAGTGAGGAACACATGGAAGCGGTGATTAGGATCCTCCGATACTTGAAGTCATCTCCAGGGAAAGGACTTATGTTCTCGAAAAATGATCATCTTAGAGTTAAGGGCTATACGGATGCAGACTGGGCAGGAAATATTTCAGATAGGAAATCCACCTCGGGGTACTTTATGTTTGTTGGCGGAAACCTTGTGACGTGGAGAAGTAAAAAAACAGAATGTGGTGGCTTTATCTAGTGCTGAAGCCGAGTTTCAAGGGATGGCCAAGGGTCTGTGCGAACTCCTATGGCTTAAAAGACTGTTAACAGAAATTGGTTTTGCTCCTAACTGTGAGATGGACCTTTTTTGTGATAACAAGGCTGCAATTGATATCTTACACAATCCTGTGCAACATGATCGAACCAAACATGTGGAGGTGAACAGACATTTCATCAAACAAAACCTTGAAACCAAAACTATTCGGTTTCCCTTTGTTAAATCTGAGAACCAGTTGGCAGATGTACTCACAAAGGCGGTTTGTAGTAAAGATTTTTACAACTCACTTGATAAGTTGGGCATTTGAGATATCTACGCACCAACTTGAGGGGGAGTGTTGGCGTGAGTTACCATAAGAGGAGCTATGGAATCAAGCTTTTATTGTAAATCTCATAATATCAGGATTAGTTGTCAATTGTAAATCCCATAATATTAGGAATAGCTCTCAATCCCTACATCTAAGAACACCCACAATACTAGCCATGAAATCTGTATTAGCTAGAATTAGATTGGATCCTCTTGTTATATATACGTAGTTAATCTCTGTAAAAGATACAATGAAATAAAGAGAAATATTTTTTCATGAATTCTGACATAAACCTCCTAAAAAACAGAAAAAGACCTCCGGTGGATTAGCAATATCAAACGGAAAAAATAAAAAAAAAAAATGTGGATTAGCTAGTTTCACCAAAAGGTCAGCCCTACTAATACAACAACTAGGCCAGATCGATCCACATACATTATAAGATTGAATGCTTTGGTTTTTTCAGAAACCCGACAGAAAAGGTAGAGGGACGACCTACCGCTTCTTGCTCATCTGGGTCACCATGTTTCGGGGAGTTCAAGGAAATGAAAATTGCCTGTGGAGAGCGGAGGATGGAGTCGTCACCGGCGGTTTGTGGGAAGAGGCGCCTGCTGCTCGTCACCGGTGGAGAATGGAGGAGGCACCGGTGGAGAAGGGAGAAGCTAGGGGAAAGGCCCGAAAGGGTACTAGAGAGGGAGAAGAGAACTGAGGGAGAGCAAAAAAGGAATGGCATGGGTTTCGAAATATGGGAAAATTTTTACACCTCTTTTGCCCAAAAACGATGTAAAAATTTACACCGCTCTAGTAAAGCGATGTAAGAATTTAACATCGTTTTTTAAAAATGAGTTTTTTTTTTTTTTTTTAAAGTATTTTGTGAACTATTTTGTCAAATTCCTTAGCACTTAGAAAGTGGACAAAATACATTCTAACGATCAAGCCTAGCTTGAAGTCCTAATATTTTTATTCCCTTTATATTTTCTTAATTTCCTTATATTTTTTCCAACAATATCAAGGTTGAATTCACTAGGGAGCCTGCGTCTTGTTCAACTTAAAAGACGAATTTTCTGGGTGTTTTTTCTTTTTTATGGATTTGCTAAGTACATTGGTTTGTAAAGAATCATGAGTTCAGTTGCCTGAATATGGATAATTATTATTTTGGAGAAAATGGCTTGGGGAGTCATGGGCTTTGAGTCTCTCAATCATGTTGGATTATGTGACGTGGCACAACATGAGGAAGACCATTATCATCATTTCTAAAAGAGTAATGCTTAGTGTCAAATTTTTTTGTCCAACTCCATCCAACTTCTTTCATACTTTCTCTTTATTTTCCCTTTATATTCTCTATTTATTTTCTTTTGCCTCTGGAATCTAAGGTAAGCTTAAAAATGGAAGAGCTAACGAAATATATGTTCTCCCAAGCCTTGTTCCTTTATCGGGTGAAGCAGAAAAGATAAAAAGAATTCATTGTCTCTGACGCAAGCAAACTCCTAAAGAAAAAGTGATTCTTTATCCGAGAGGCAAGCATAATGGATCCCCTTTATTTTCCCTTAATATTCTCTCTATTTATTGTCTTTTGCCTCAGTAGTCTGAGTTAAGCTTAAAATAGGAAGAACAAAAGTCTCGTGGTTCTGCCAAGCATTGATCCTCTATCGGGTGATCAAGAGTGAAGACAAGAGTAAGGAGAGCTCTTCCAACGACAGGAAGTAATGATATACTTTTAATCTTCTTCAAACAATAGTTTCTATATACTCATGTTTACTCTTGATACTCTGAATATATATATACATTGGCGACCAAACCGTATTTGTCGCTAATTAATATCAAAAGGCGTTTTTTTTTTTTTTTTTTTTTTTTTAACAATGAAAAGATAATTTTATCTTTGATATTTCAAATATATACATATTTAATTGTTATGTATATATATATATATATATATTGAACGAGAGTTTAAAGTCTAAAGTTGTAACAGTACTGATCCATATTAATTTAGCAGCAATCATGGTTACCCATTAATTAGTAACGAATTTTGCTTTGTGGTTAATTAAAAGTCAGATTTGTTTTTTTTTTTCTAATAAAAGTCATATTTGTTATAGTGAGGGATTCGGTGTTGGTGGATTGAGTGGTGGTCCTGGTTGTAGATCTTTTTGCCATGTATAAATTTCACTCCAGTTTGGTTGGAATGCCTTCTCGAATCTCATTGATATACTAAGAGTTGGCATTTTTAGTGTTTCAGTCAAAGAATAAATATTAGTAAATTTACACAAAATGTCTTTATTAATTTTTTTTTTTTTTGACAGAAAAAGGTTTAGGACAGAACAAACACAATTTAGGAATAGTTTGAAACTTGGCCAATAATTATTGGATCCTATGAAACTTTGTATCAACTACCATCTAATACATGCTTATAAAAAAAAAAAAACTACCATCTAATACATTTAAGAAAAAAATATTAAATTTGGCCTTGTCGTTTAGGATAATTGGCTTAAAGTGCTTTAATATTTTTTTTTCTTAAAAATCATTGAGCTAAGTTCCGTTATCAGTCAATTCCATACAGATTCCATCCATTTTTTCTTACGAAATCCAAATCACCAGAGACCTAATATAAAATTTCAAAAACGAAAAAAAAAAACAAATCAAAACAAAAGTGATAGTCATAGGAGGGTGATTTATGTATTTCAAGTCAGACAACTGCACATCTCATCTCTCTCGCTCATTAGGAAAAAAAAAAAAACCCTATTGCCATCTCCTCTGGTTTTTCTACACTAGGAACTTCTTCCCTCCTCCTCCCCTCTCATTTTCCTTTTCCCTTCTCTCATGAACCTTCCACCTTTGGGTTCTCTTAGTATAAAGTTTTTTCTAGCCCTTTCTATCTCTTATGAGGTCATATACATTGCCTTATACAATTTATCCCTAATCCTTCCTAAATCGCAGTCTCTGCCTCTCCACTGCCGCCTTGCTGCACCTCCTTCCGGATGTGCCTTGGATTTTAGATCTGATTTTTTTGAAGCTAGATCTAACATCCTCCGTCCACCAACACGCCTCACCACCGGTCCACCATATTCACCAACCTCCCGAGCCTCCGCCTAGTAGTCACGTGCCTGCGCATGGATCTCACGTGCCCGTGCATCACTGCTGTCTCCTCCGCTGATGCTGCTGATCTCTAGGTTTTGTGTTGTTTTTTTGTTATTTTCTTTGGTTTTGTGGGACTTTGTATCATCGGCTGTTCCTTTTCACCCTCTTTCAGTGCAGGTTCTCTTACTGCGAAGCATTTCTCCGCTTGTTGCAGCTGCTGTTTAGGTTTAGGTTGTTCCTCTCGGAGAACTTTGCCGTTTTTAATCGCACTTTGTGGCGGTATCAATTCTCTTGATGAGCTGGGTAATTTATTTAACTCATTCCCAATGGTTCTAGTTGTTTTTGCACAGTTTGTAGATTGTTTTGAAACTACTGTTTGTGTTGCCCCCCCTTTATTTTGATTATTTATGTAATTTCCTCCTTCCTTTTTCCGGAATCGAATAAAAAAAAATAAAAAGTCAAACAATTGCGCTTGTGGATCATGTAGGCAACTTTTCGTCCAAAAATGACCAAAAATGACAAAACTCGGAATAGTTAAAAGGCGTGTCAAATCAGTTGCAATAGGGATAGGGCTAGAGCCTATAAGAGCATCTACAGCAGAATAGGCAAACTCTTCAAAATAGCTAAATTTGACTATTATTACTATTTTTTTTCTCTAGCAGAATACGCAATTTTTTTTTAGAATAAACACTGAATAGGCTGAGGAGTTATTTACTGTTCACACTAAAAACTATTTTTTATTGTTTTTTCTCTCTCTCTTTCTCTCCCTCCCCCTCTGTCGCTATCTTTCTCCACCTAAACAAAAACAAAGCTTCCACAACCCCAGCCCCTCCCTTGCCCATTCTATAACAACTGCAATCTCTCCAAGCCACACCACTTCTGCAAGTCTTGCTGCAGCTCCCTCTCTCTTTCTCTCTCTTCCTCTCTGTGTCACTCGTTTTCCTTCACCCCCAACAATCTCACCGTGGTTGAGATCAATGCCGGCGATCCCAGACACACTTTGTCACTTTTTTTTTTTTGGTTCTACTGGGTCCCCAATAGTTAAGAATAAAAAACAAAAGAATATCAATAAAAAAAATTAAAACCCATTATCCTTTTTTTAAAAAAAAAACCTTACTCTTTCTCAGCTGCCAAACATAGAAATAAGAAAAAAAAAGGTAATTACCATTTGCCCCCTCGTGAACTACCACGCATTGTTACTATGCCCTCATAAACTGACATTCTGATCAGATGACCCTCAAAGATTAATATTTTGTTACCTTTTGCCCCCTTCCGTCAGTCAACCATGTTAAAAAATTTGAAATGACGCAAATACCCTAAGTGAATAAACAAAATTTACATAAAATACCCTTAAAATTAAATAAATTAATATATATAATTATCTATGTATCTATAACAACAGTTCGGAAAAAAAATCAAAATTAAAAATTAAAAACAAAAATAAAAACAAAACAAAAATTAAACTTAAATTTTTTTTTTTTTTTTAAGAAACAGTTTCAACTGAAAAAAAAAAAAAAGTATCAAAAACCAAAATTAAAAATTGAAACTTAAGAAAAAAAAATATATACTTAAAAAAGAAAAGAAAAAGACTTGGGGTGGTTCAGCCACCCCAGGTGTTGGGGGTGGTGGTCGGACCACTCTGGATGTTTATTTTTATTTTATTTTTTTGGTTAAATATCTTTTTAATACCCGAGTTTTAATAACGTTATTTTTTTTCACTAAAGTATATATCATTTTGTATCGTAGATAGTACATCGTTTCTGACTATAGAAATATTAAAAAACAATTAAAAAAACTAAAATTAAAATCAAAAAAAAAAATTAGAAGGGGTGGCTCGAGCCACCCCCAACGGCCATTCTGAGGGTAATTCAATCACCCCTAAGGAGCAAATTAAGGGTGGCCGAAACTACTCCAAGACTAAACGGGAGTAGCCGAACCACCTTCAAGGCCTTTAAGAGTATTTTAGCACCTCCAAAAAGCGAATTGGAAGTGGCAGAAACCACCCCAAGGCGCTTGTAGTAAAACAGAGTGTCTTTATCTAATACATATGTAGGATGATATGTTTTGTCGTCGTGGATATGTTGTCAATTACAATGAAATTGTGGGTGCGTTTGGAATTGCGATTTCGTAGACAATAAGTGTGATTTTAAACCAAATTTACAAAAACTGGATTGTTTGGAAACTGCGATTTGAAAACGTAGAAAATTTGCGTTTTCAAATCGCAGGTAAGAAGGTGCTTTTTTAAAAACGCAAAATTTTAAAGGTTAAACTACGAATTTAAAGGCCAAACTGCGATTTTGCCAAACGCTTTACAAAAATCACATTTTCAAATCACATCTTTTAAAATCGTTATTTTTAAAATCACAATCCCAAATACACCCTAACAGTCATCATAGATATTTACTTATCCGAACACCTAGACATCCCGTCTTTGATATTCCTACTCTACCAAACAATTAGACATCCCATATCTACCTACCCGAATACGCATAGCAATGCATATCTGCTAATTAGGGTTTAGGTTGCTGGTGAAGACCAGAGAAAGTGAGAGAAAAGGCAATAGCAATCCATGGTGGAGCAGATCATATTTTTTCGGGCCAAGGTGTGGAGCATGACGGGCGGCCCAAGCACTGGCGCCGCAACACCGCCATTGCCATGGCAGGCGTCTTCCTCATCTGCATCCCCATCGCGATGAAGTCCGCCGAGCTCGAGGTTCGCTCCTCTCCGGTCTCCTCTTTTTCCTTGCTTGTTGTTTTTCTGTGTTTGATTTCTGTTTGGTTGCTGAGAAAATGTGGGGAAACTGAAGGGAACTGAGCTTTTAGTTTTAGAATTCGAGGTCTGTCCGAGTCCAAGCTATTTACTTTTTTTTTTTTTTTTTTTTCTGTGTTTCCTGATTAATGTGATAATCTATAAATTTTTCTGATTGAATTTTACAGGGATTTATGGTCTTTTGTAGTAATGCCCTTCCAGGAAAATTTTTCTATTATCAGTGCCTTATCCGAGTTACTTAGGATCTGCCACATGAATTCAAGTTTGAATTTATTTTGAATTTAAGCTTGAGTTTGCTAATTTTGCTTGTTGACTAGATCATTCAGTGGGCTTTTATATGTAATTTGCATCTCTGTGGTCATTTTAATATTTAAAGTTCTCAATTAGCAGATTGAAACAATCCTAAATTTTATATTTGTTAATTTTGAAGAAATTAAAGTCGTAGTTGGCACTTTACCATCCTCTTCTAATTAGATCAATGCTAGTATCTATTGGAGATGATTACACGGAGAATAAATGGTAATTCAACCCCTAAACATCAAGACTGGAAAGAAACAGTAGTAGAGCACACTAACAGATACAAGGCTTTACCAGGGAAACTAACTAAAATATATGTCCCTCAGGTTGCATGAGAGAAATGAGAGAGATGAGAGAGTACACTGTAGAATTGCAGAGATTGGATTAGAATTAGAGATTCTAAGGAGGTGGACTCAGGGCAAACATTGTAGTTCTTCCAATTATAATGGCTTCCTTTGGGAGCTCACTTGGTACGTGCAATCTCTCTTTCTTTGTGTGTGTGCCGCTTTTTGTTTTTTTCTCTTTTAAATTCCAAGGATTTGGGGAATTCAATGATGTTTTTGCTAGCAGTGGTACTGATGATCTCATATACATCCAGAGCTATGGAGCTCCAGCAGCTCTTATCTATGATATGAGCCAGAAGCAATGGAAATGGTCACAAAAGTGCCCTGTGACAAAGAGGTTCTCACTTCAGCTCTTTACTGGTTTTTGCTTTAAACCCAGGCTTGAAATTGCTCCCCAATTTGTTTCACTCTAGATTATGTGGTGTTATTAATGAATTCCCATGGTTTTCTTTTGTTTTCATTTGCCTTTATTATTTAGTTTTTATGAAATTTGTATTCGGAAAAGTTTATACACAATGTAAATGCAGATAAAGCTGCTCCTACATGATTATGGGGAATGTCATGCATTCAGAAACACCGCATGGGTTAATACGAGTTTAGACCCCTTTCTGAAGAAGAGGACATGCTCCTCTTTGAAAAGAGGGCTGCAGCTCCTCTGTTCTTCCTCTGTGCTTTCTATTTATTTTTGCTTATAGGTTTGATAAGACAACTTTATAATACTCGAAGTAGCACTAGACAACGTTCTAATTATCTCATCCCCTTCTCTTATATCTCTTCCTCACTGATCCATTGCTGTAGTCTCTCTGTTTTTTTCTCTCTCAAAAGCCATGGAAAAGAGTAGCTCTGTTTCTGATCAGAAATCAGGTTTCATTCTCTTCTTGTTTTCTTTTTGTGGGTCCTTTTTTATTTCTTTGATTGTGCTGATCCGTAAGGTTTATGTGCTGCTATTTTGTTTTTATAGCATTTTGTTGTGAAGATGAGTTGAGGTTGGAAATGGCAGTGAATTTAAAGTGCATGTCTTCTCATCATCGTCTAAGGTGAGGATTCATAACCCACTCTGTGTTACTTGATAATAATATATATTACCTATGTTTTCTGAATCTTTCCAATGCTTCTGCTATGTTTGTTTTAATGCGATGGGGGCAAACTGTTCTCCTTTTATATGACATAGATGTATAGAACTGATTATTGTTTATAATTTCCATACCCTCAAATTTTGATTATCAAGTCTTGTTTATAATATTATATTTTCACAAATGAGCCATTTAAAATCATACGCATATTGGTATATATATAATATCATTTAAAGTCATAGACCAATGTATACAATATATATATATGATTACCATGGGATATTCCATTTTAATTTTGATAATATGGTGGGTGATACGTATATAAACTGAAATGTCATTAATTATACATTAAAATAATTTATCAATTCATATCTATAGACGTTAAATAATATTGATTTTTTGTGTTGATATCAAATAATATTGGCTGCCATATATGGTCCCGGCCGGTAAGGAGGATTCCTAATGTGTTATTGTTACGACATGCACATAACCCAATGAATAACGCGCGGTTTTTAATGATATTCATTAACAATATCATTAAATTAGCTATTTTCAAGTAGTCCACTAATCCTACATCATCTTACGTACTTGCAGGTTATTCATGGTTGGAGGCATGTTGAAGAAGGGAATTGAGAAGTCATACGTCATTTGTGTTGGCTGGGACACAAGTTTACATCTTTTTATTAATTGTTAAGCATGTCGTTATTGTTAAAGTGACAAATGCTTATCTTTTTTGATGGTCTTAACGACACAATGCTACAATTTTACTTACGGATTGTGTACAATATTTCTATTTTGGATGTAGTTTACTTTACGTATGTAATTATGATTTGCAGTTGGTTTAATTGCGATGATGTATATTGAAGAATGTGAATATATCAGGTGAATAAACCCATCCAAATGGAAAAACTCATTACTTCATGGAAGACAAATTGATAGATTTTTTTTTTTTTTTTTTTTTGGGTCATTTAAGTACACCACGTAATAAATTACGTGACTTACTACATTAGAGCCGTAAGAGCATTAGCAGCAGCTTTTCTTAAACTTTTAGTTAATGTAGGAAATAAAATTATTTTATAGTTTCCTATTTAAATGTGCTTCACAACAACTTCCCTTCATCTTACTCTATATAAATTAAATACTAGAAGAAAAAGAAAGGAAAGATAAATTATTTAAATATTGTTTTAAACAAATGGTAGAGAAGAGAGAGAAAATTTTTATATTAAATTAATGCTAAGGGAACTATTTTTTGTTCTCTATATGAGGGAACCAAAAGTAATTCTCTTGGTGTTTTTATAGTTTAGGGAACACTTAGGAAAGTTGCTGCAGAAAATTTTTTGTGTTTTTTTAACAGTTTTTCCTACACTAGAGAAGAGAATGGAGTTTAAGAAAAGCTGCTGCCAATGCTCTAACAACGGTAACAATTGGCGTCGGTTGGTACGGAAGCGACACGTATTTTGTTTCTCAATCAATGTATCGTGAACCACATGGAGGCTATGTTAATAAAACGACAGGAAATATGAGTCATGATTCATATCAGCCCAGGCTGAAACAAACAGTGTTTCAACCTGGGCTAAATCAGAGGAGAAAAAAAAAAAAATACACTGTTCACGGGCCCATGAACAGTAAATTTACTGTTCATGTGCCTGGACTGAAATGCTATTCATTTCGGCCCATGCTGTCTTTTATCTTTACTCGGAAAATATTCACGTCGTTTTAAGTCCATTAATTTGGCGTCATCAAATGGCTGGTGAAAAGGACTTATTATCAATATAGTTTTTGACAGTTTACCATCTAAGGAAGTTAAGGATTTTAATTAGGAAAAAAAAGGTAGTCTTTTCCTAATTTTACTATCTAGATAATAAATTCTGGAAAAAAGTAGTCTTTTCCTAATTTTTTTAGAAATTAAAATTAAAGAATTTCTTAAAGTAAGCCTACGTGATCATTTGTTGGTTCAGATGAAGGGACAATTTTTCCAAATGACGGCATCAAGTTATTTAGAAATTTTTTTTAGAGAATTAATGCACCTTCATAGCAAGTCAGATAGGTAGGTTGATATAATTAAACTTTACTGATTTTATAAATGTTAAATTATATTTCATATGCTACGTACTATAGGAATTGCTTTCTTTAGTTGGATGTTATTTTGAAAATAAAAGTTTGAATAAATATCTTAGAGAGTTCTTGTTTCCAAACAATAAAGAGAAAATAATTGTTTTGGAAAGTAAATTTTATGTGAAAAGTAAAGATCATTTTATGAAAGCAGAATCTGTTCTCTAGAGATTTTATTTTTCATTCGGAGTTTTTCATACAAAGGAGAAGAGATTTTATTATGTAAGCATTAATATTGCATGTGTTGAAGTTATCTAATATCGTCCATACGGAAATTCAACTCTGGATAGTTTAATAGAAGGGTCAATTACAATTATAAGATGTCACTAAGAGTTTTGATTAATCAAAATAAATGTTATAGTGCAATTACAATTTTTAGTAGAATAAATTGTAATTAATAGTAACTTAGGACAAATCATAAGATGACAAGTATCCTAGACTTATTGGAATATCTAATTTTATTTTCCTTTTAGATCCATTCTCAAGTTAATTATTATTCTTTATTGGGCTTAACCTACATACACAAGGACACACCTTAGTGGCCATGTATTTTGTGGGGAGCAATTAGGTTTTGTAACGCCCTCAAATTATTTAATTAAAATAATCAACTTTGAGTGTTACTTGTAGTATGTACTTTCATACTAATTAACTTGTAATTAGTTGAATTTACTATACTAAACACTAATTATTAGAGTAAATTATAGCGGAAAGTGAAAAAGAATTATTTAAAAGAAAACTAGACATCTTTAAATACAATACTAACTAGCATCAATACAAATACAAAGCTTCCAAAAATTATAACTATAATATAAAACAACTTATAACTATTCTACTCAAACTTGACAATATATATATATATATAAGGCATTTGCTTGGCATCTTCATTGTAGTGAAATGCCCAACCCAAAGGTCCACTAAACTTGCTAATAAAATATTTGCATAAGTTTGTGACTTAATTAGTAAATTATCATGAAACTTATTGTGCAATGACTCTTAAGGATTGAAACATATTCCGTAAACTTAAAAAATTGAGAATTTCATGAGTTTCATTTAAATTTATGGACATTGTCTCTATGATTACGGCAATGAGAAAATTGGTTTATTGTTAAACATAATTCCAAGGAGAACTCACATTTAATGCAGAAAACATGCTAAGTTGAAATCATTTACATAATTATATATTAATCATAACTTTCTCCATATTGTCTATATTATATCCGATATTTTAACCCATTCTCAGTAGGCTTGGCATTGTCCTGAGAGACTTGTAGTACAACATCAGTGTTCTGCATGTTAACGCATATCGTTCATCAAAAGTGGCCCAATTAGGTTCGACGCCGGGTGATCCACACCACTAATGACATCTGTCTATAAGGACCACCAATCAAACATAGTTGTACTAGTCACGCTATAAACCATAGGTACCAAGGCAACTGAAAACTATAAAGTATGGACTATAGGGTCAAGCCCGTATGCTGTACCCCTGCGCGCAATCCGTACATGACAATCCACAATATATTTTTAAGTTCCAAAATGCTTTTAACATTTCAGTTATAATCTTTTGACATAAATAAAAGGCTCATAACATCATTCACTACAGTAAACAACATGTAAAAATATCGCATTTTGCATGATTAAAGAAATGGTTAAATATATTTTAGCCCTTTGAACTATCAGTCATTTTTAAAAAAGCCCTACAAACTGACAGGTGTGACACCTAAATAAATCAAACTATCATTTTTGTTGTAATTAAGCTACGTTTCTGTTATTTTGCTCAAAATTTCCCTATTTTCATAAAAAAAATTAATTAAAAAAAATAAAACAAAAATAAAATAAAATAACTAAAAAACTAAAAACTAAACAAACGAAATTTTGATTTTTTGATTTAGTTTTTTTAAAAAATAAAAATCGGCTATTTTTCGAAGAATGACAGAAAAATGACTTAATTGCAACAAAATTGTAATTTGATGTATTTAAGTGTCATACTTGTCAATTCGTGAGGTTTTATAAAAAAAATGGTTTATCAGCTGAGGAGGCTTAAGCCTATTTAACCCTTAAAGATTTTATCCGTTCAGTAAGTATTTACTTACTTTGGTCGATTATTCTTTGTCTCTGACATTTTAACTTCATGACACTGCAAGTTGCATTATAATATTAAACATGTAACACATTGATAGCCCTAATCTTATAAGTGGAATCCTACTCAAGTGATTAAACCCTAATTAAGCATCAATGTCACCATCGAACATTTGGTTCCCCGTGGGTCAAATGTTTGGTCGTCTGTAGCAGTGATTAAAACCTAAAATTAACTAATGAGAACCTAATCTCATGCCACAACTCAACTCTAATCAACTACATAAGTCCTAATAAACAACCTTCACCAATCACAATCATTATTTACAACCCTAACTTCATACATCAATTAAATATCCAAGTTACTAACTATTATTTAGCTTCGATGAAAACCCATTTACATATCATACAATGTATAGAAACTTAACACGTAGATTAGTGTGCTAGCTCTAGTGCTATTTATTATAAAAACAAAATCACACTTTAAAGATCTATAGTCATGCATCTTGCAAGGATTTACTTATTTTAAAAAGATATCAACCTTACCCATAAGATTTTGAACAAAATAGTTAAGCATAATGAAATAAAAGAGGAAATAGTGAATGCATGTTTGAAATAGAAGAATTGAAAATGAAGGTTAAGGTTATTATCCAAATGGTAGAGCTCTCTAAGCTTGGATTTTCAAGAAAAGCCTTCTTTCTCCCTCTCACTCTTGGGTTTTCAGAGGTTAAGGACAACCAAAATGAAGGTTCTGGACAAAATGATGGTTATATAGTCATCCCATGCACGAGCAAAAGGCTAGAAATGTCTAATTTTATTTTGCATGTAATTGCCTATTGAACGTTCATTCCTTGAGAACGAACGTTCGTTGCCTTTAGGTTTTCATCGAANCGATCAATGGTAGCATCGAATGTTTGGTGTTTGAAGAACCCTAAAAATTTCTAAAGCATTTTAACACTTTTTTATGGAACACTTGATCTTGGGTGCATTTGCGTTTATACTTTAGAGAAATTCACACTTAATAACTTTTTAAAATATTTTAAAAAGAAATTTCTCATGAGATATAAATCGATCATTATTTGTAAATTAATTGTCACGTAATTATGCAGGGCTTTATAGGTTTTCTAAGTCCTACTTTGACAAGAAAACCTAGTCCTACCTTGCTTGTGTAGTTAGAGTCTAAACTCTTGGTCTCATAATTAAAATTGAAGAAAGGATTTAGAGGTTTCAAAACCCTAACCTATACTTGTGGATTGAAGGACGAGCAAGAGGAATCAAATGAGTGCCTACACCAAGTGCTAGCCAATTTGAGGTATGGCTCTTATGCTTGTGCAAATTTTTGTTTTGTATAATCTTTTGCTATGCTTTCATGATGCAATTGTTCTTGGATTTTTCTGCTTTATCTTTGAAACATATTTCCAATATTTAGACCATCCATTTAGCTATGGGATGCCGGCCCTTTGGTTAATATGGGTAGGTCATGACCAACTAGGAACCTGTCGATAGCTAGACTCTCCGAATTGTATACTTTAATTTAGATATCATCATTTGTATACTAATAATCTTCATCTTTTGTTCTTATCTGCTGTAAGTTATACATAAATCAATATACAATACGGGTTGGTTACAGGTCAATATCTAATGTAAACAGAGCGACGATGAACAGATAAGATGCATTCTCTATTGTAATTAAAGACCCCCTTTTTACGGGTCAATATGTGGCATTATTCAGCAAATCAATAAATAAATAGGTAAAAAAAATAAATGTAGCACAAGGTTGAATGGTGAAATGAAGTTATTTGATTGGATGTCTTCTACGTCGACAAATGTTACAATTTTTAATGGGCGAGTTGCTCTTAATCTATTGAAAAGTAATAAGCAAGTTGCTTTTGATAATGGGGGAGTAGTTGTCTATAAACAGCGTGGGAATCTCATCATTTCTAATTAAGCATCTTTAAGTATTCTTTTGATTTTAAATAGGTCTCTCTGTCATCCTATCATCTAATTAATTAAATTAACCAATTAATATCACGTAGCTCTTGTTTAACATGTCACGTGCCATAATTACATTAAATTATAAGTATATTCTAAATGAAAAAGTTAAAAAATCTTAATATATGATATATTAATTTGTACTTTTAAGTAATTGATCTATGCACATGGCACATACATTAGTTGACAAGAGTAATGCTACATGTTACTCTCATGTCCTCCAAAACAAATATGACTTTTTAAAAGTATTATTAAATTTGTGATAAATCACTAATATTGAACTTTAATTCAATAGTAATCACCATGTCCTTCTCACGTTCACATGATCCATCAGGTTTGCTAGACGTGTTCTCTCGCAAGTGGCCGACCTACTTGGACAAAACACTCACTACTCCACATAAATCACCAAACTTCTCAACCATGTCAAAAAGTGCATTATCATGTTGTTGTTATGTGTAGCAGTGTTCTTAATAGGTTCGGCCACTCCGCGTGTTCATCTTGCTATGAACATCTTGCTATGAAGACATTACGAGAGATCCTTTGGTGTGCGTAGGAGTTGCGGTACTTGGGTGGGGAAAAAGGGACAAACGGCTGGTATGGGTTCAATCTGGTTGTCGTGACTTTGTGGATTGAAGCTTATGCGTTGGGTTTGGATGACACAACTACAGGGCTGGGAAGATGTGGGTCATTTTGGTTTTGCTGTGGAACTGAAAGCTGTGTCAATGGGTGGGTTTGTGGGTATGGGGTGACGCAAAACTGAGGAAGATCAAAGGTTTGCTGATTCTTTGTTGTGTGGTGCCGATGGATTGTCGAGACTCCGATACCAAATTGACGTAGCGTAGCAATTGGAAAGAACACAACATCAAAAAAAAAAAAAAACAGGTTCAATGGAGTCTCACCATTGAAGGGAGAAGTCCATCTCCAAATAGGGTAACGAAAGTAATTTATGTATTCATGAATATATGATGCTTATCCTCTTACAAGAGATGCTTAAATAGATAATTATAAAACGTTAGCCGTAATGACTTTGGGCCAAGCTGTGATTGGAAAATAAACTAAAATCGACTTCTAACATAAAGACAAAACCAGAATAATTAAAAGGCTAGTATGGGTATCACGTGGGGTATTATTGGTTGACGCCGTCACATGTACACACCAGGAATTTTGTGGGGGATATGGAGCTCTAGGCTCAGAAGACGTCTCAAGAGTTGCATGTTCCTTTGGAACATTTGGACTGCCAATAGGCGGTTTTGGATTTGCAGGGGAATCATCCTTCTCTTGGGCCTTCAACCCGACCTTGTTGTCTACTACCCGTCCGCTTCTCAGTGTTGTGACTACCTGAACTTGTTCGGGAAGAAAGCTACCAGAAGCGCTCCCGTCGACCATGTATTGTCCTTTAGGGTTGGCCACTGGTTGGGAGGGTAGCTTCCCTTCCTTTCTCTGATTAAGCGCATTTGCTAGTTGGCCAACTTGACCTTCCAGCTTGGCAATGGATTGGGAATGGGAATTAGCAACTGAGTATTGGCCTCAAGATTGCCGAGAACAGTCAAAACCTTGTCCTCAAAGGCAGAATTCCTAGGAGGAGGAGGAGCTGACTGATATTGATGCTGAGGGGGTCGATAATTGGAGGACTGATTAAAAGATTGATTAGGAGGCAATGGATGTGTCTGATTATGCAACCCTCCAATGGGTCCTTGATTTCCCGGAGCTAGGGCTCGCCAAGAAAAATTCGGATGATTTCTCCATCTCAGGTTATATGAATTGGAATAAGGATCATTATCCTGTCTGGAAAATGATGCGTTCACTTGCTTGGGATGAACTTCAGAAAATTGTCCAATGATAGGACAATCTTTCGCCTGATGCGATGGATTAGAGCAGAATGAACATGCCTCATGTGGAGTGGCAATGGGAGCTACAGGCATAGGAGCAAAGCCAGCTGCCATGATTTGGTCAAGTTTTCGAGAGAGAGCATCTACCTTAGAGGTAACCTTAGAAGGACAGCTCACTTCGAAAAGACCTTCATGCTTTTGTTTTGCAGGAGGTGCCCTACGACCGAATGATGCATGGTGTAAAGAATTTTCACCAAGATTTTCAAAAAGAGTCCACGCATCATCTTCGCTCTTTAACATAAATGTGTCTCCACACGAGGCATAGACCATTTGCCTATGAGGCTCAATTAAGCCATCATAGAAGCATTGGACTTGCTGCCACTTGGGGACAGCATGGTGCGGACACTTTTGTAAAAGGTCATTCATTCTTTCCCACGTCTCGTGGAAAGATTCACCATCAATTTGCGAAAAGCCAGTTATGGCTTTCCATATTTGATTCGTTTTCCCTATTGGAAAATACTTCTTAAGAAATTCTTGTTGCATTTGAGCCAAAGAAGTAATTGAATCATTAGGTAAGGAATTAAGCCAATGCTTGGCTTTATCCTCAAGGGAAAACGGAAAGAGGCGCATCCTCAAAGCATTTTCATCAAAATTTTGCAATCTAAGAGTAGAACATATATCAATGAATTCATCTAGATGCTTGTAAGGATCCTCATTGCTAAGTCCATAAAAAGATGGTAACATTTGAATTGTGCTGGACTTAATCTCATATTGGGTTGCTGTATGTTTGGCAACCGAAGGCATGAAGAGGGTGTGTAGGTGGAGGGAACATAATGATCCCTCAATAAAACAGCCCTATTCTCTTCAGCCATGTGTTCTACAGTAGGTACTCTTAGATCTAAGTTCCTTTCGGTTCTTTGTTGTCTAAGAGTACACTCTAAATCTAGGTCGCACGGAAATATAGGCAATGATAATGAGCGGCGACGAAACATAAACTATCAATCCTAAATATATACAGCACACAGGTAAAAACATAAAAGAAAAACAAAGTTAAAAAATACTTGCTTCTGCCATGGCAATAGCTTTAGTGCTACTGTCTGATGAGTGGGCGCTCGATCTCCATGTACTGGCGCTCGAGTACTGGGACGCTCGATCCTTTAAAACTGGCGCTCAAGCGTTAAGTTTTGCAGAAACGAAAATTATGTAGAAACATAACAAAAACAAATCCCCGGCAATGGTGCCAAAAATTGATTACGCACGCGAGCATGCACAACTTTACAAATTTATATTTAACCGCTCGCGATAGATCATATCCTTGTAGGATAGCTCTAAAAAGAGGGTATCGTCCGCAGGGATTGTGTTCGGTTGTGTGACAATGAAATTTCTAAAATTGCATCTAACCTAACTCATAAGCAAGAGATGTTTTTGTGTTTTTAAAACTAAAAACTAAATGATAAAAGCTTTAAACTAAGTTACACAAATGGACTTAAAAAGAGTAGGGGAAGTATAGGGAATTGATTTCACTCAACCCTCATACCACAAGTGAACCGTAATTAGCATGGATTTCAAACAAAGGTATGGTTTTTAGCGTGTACGGTTGTCAACCCTCACAACAAACTCATCAAGAAAATACTATCACAAGAAAATGATAAAGCATCATAAGTTCGCACTAGTTACTCACCTAACAACCTACATGTGATTTAACTCGTGTTCCCTAGCATGCGATATAAATTCTCTCAATAGCCTACACAATCTCATGGAATAAGCATAAAATATCATAGGTTTCCACTCCTCTTTCCATCTATTCTAAATTAGTCTAAACATGGATTGAGTCGTGGTCCCTAGCATACCTTATCAAACTCACATAACATCATGTCACAAGCATCATTGCATAGCTTTATACTTTCTCAATCAAAGACATTGAAAGTATTGAAATCATTCAAAACTCAAACATATTCCTCATAGACAAAAAACAATTTTCATTTCAAATGGTATAATCGTTAAGAACAAACCTCATGCATATACAATCACTATACCATTTGTACAAAATCCTAGCTAAAAATAATCAACCCATAGCACTTTGGATCAAGCTACATCAACACCCTAAAATGGATTTATCTCCTCATGAAGGATTTGGATTTCTTCATTAAGTTGAAGAAAACCATTTTCCCAAGGATTATAGTGCTATGGGCTGGTTCTACCCACTATCTATAATAAGAAATACAAGCAAAATAAGTGAAAAACTAAGAAAAACTACACTGAACCGAGCCCTCCTTCTCTCTCGGACAGAACATACACATATATCAAAAAAGGAGCTTTGATCTTTCTTAAGGGAAGATCAAGCTAAAAATCTATCTTCCAGTTGTTAAGAGTCTTCTGAGGAGTGATTTCGGTGCCTATAACTCACTGGCAAGCAGCAATTTTGGAGCAAAAATATCCCCCACCGTCGTTAGCTGTAACAAAATATCTTCCAGTTTTGGAAGATGCGATGGCGCTCGAGCACCAGGATTGGGCGCTCGAGCGTCAAACTGTGCTGACGCTCGATACTGAATTTTTGGGTGCTCGAACGTCACTCCTTCATAGCACTTGACTTTTCTTTAACTTATCTTCAAGCTTAATTTCAATGGTATGCTTTGAATTTCCATTAAGACCTGAAAATAAGATAAACACTAAAACACACCAAAATATTAAATAACAATACAAACTAAGGTATAACATACGCAAGTTAAGGGGTTTGTATGTGTAACATTCAGCACTTATCACATTATATCCTTAAACTCCTGTTGTAGTTCTTGGATGTCATGAGGCAGTGGACAATGAGCATGCTGAACAGCTTCGAGGCATGAGGCCAGGGCTATAAATAGGCCACGTTCCTTGCAAGTCTCGGTGAATTTACGCAAAGTCAGAACTTTCATCTAAATTATTTTGATCTTCGTAAATTTTTGGGCGAATTCCTGCATGCTCATAGGTTTAAGGACTGACCTTTTTCCCTCATACAGAAAAGTTTACGTGTTCTTGTAACCATCATATTGTACCCTACGATCAAAAAGCCATGGCGTTCCTAAAAGGATATGGCATCTCCTCAAGGGAATAATATCACACTGATAAGTGCTGAATGATACACATTCAAGCCCCTTAATTCACATATGTTAATCTCTTAGTTTCATTATAATATGATGTTTTGTGTTGTTTTTTGTGTTTTCCCTTATTTTGTAGGTTTTGGAAGAAAAGAAGTCAATTCTATTAACTCGGGCTTAAAACGCATGAATTGTGCAAAGATGCTGAGAATTTGATCTTTGAGCACTATTTTGGCCATAACTCTTAGCTCAAAACTCGGATTAAGGTACGGTCAAGTGCGTTGGAAAGAGGACTCAGAGAGGAACAAATCATTAAGCTAGAGTTTTTTCATCCAAGGTGCGCTCAAACGCCCAAAATGACGCTCGAGCGTCAGATGACGCTCGAGCGCCCCTTTCTGACGCTTGAGCGTCATCGCGTGCTGGAAGCGTCTAAAGTCGGCAGAAATGATATAATTCGACCCCAACTCGATCTTAGACTTCCTAGGGTGCACGAAATTGATTAAGGTTGTTCCTAAACTCTATAAATACTCCCCCTAAGTCCTCCAAAACAGGGAGACAAGCTTGAGGAGAAGAATCAAAGGCTTCAAAGAAGGGTTTTTCTTAGTTCTTTCTTTCTTTTTAGTTTTTCTTTGTTATTTTCTTATGGGGATGATTTTCATCCAAATTATGTGTAGCTAATACTTTAGTTAGGGCTCGATTGAAGCCCTAATCAGGTCTCTTTAAGGTTTCAATTTGTCTTGCTACAATTCATGTTTTGATGCATAATTGATTTACCTCGGGTTNATATGTTAATCTCTTAGTTTCATTATAATATGATGTTTTGTGTTGTTTTTTGTGTTTTCCCTTATTTTGTAGGTTTTGGAAGAAAAGAAGTCAATTCTATTAACTCGGGCTTAAAACGCATGAATTGTGCAAAGATGCTGAGAATTTGATCTTTGAGCACTATTTTGGCCATAACTCTTAGCTCAAAACTCGGATTAAGGTACGGTCAAGTGCGTTGGAAAGAGGACTCAGAGAGGAACAAATCATTAAGCTAAAGTTTTTTCATCCAAGGTGCGCTCAAACGCCCAAAATGATGCTCGAGCGTCAGATGACGCTCGAGCGCCCCTTTCTGACGCTTGAGCGTCATCGCGTGCTGGAAGTCTCTAAAGTCGGCAGAAATGATATAATCCGACCCCAACTCGATCTTAGACTTCCTAGGGTGCACGAAATTGATTAAGGTTGTTCCTAAACTCTATAAATACTCCCCTAAGTCCTCCAAAACAGGGAGACAAGCTTGAGGAGAAGAATCAAAGGCTTCAAAGAAGGGTTTTTCTTAGTTCTTTCTTTCTTTTTAGTTTTTCTTTGTTATTTTCTTATGGGGATGATTTTCATCCAAATTATGTGTAGCTAATACTTTAGTTAGGGCTCGATTGAAGCCCTAATCAGGTCTCTTTAAGGTTTCAATTTGTCTTGCTACAATTCATGTTTTGATGCTTAATTGATTTATCTCGGGTTTTTGTTTGTTCTTCATATGGGTTATGTATGGGTTTGATCATCTTATGCATATAACATGTGTAGAGTGTTATCTAGGTCAATTTGGATGATCGAGTCCTGGGCCTAGTAGAGTGACAAAAGAACCAATTGCGGGTTCTTGGGGTAATCAACATGAAAGACCGGAATATACACCATGTTCTAGGTCTTAGTGTGTTTGTCGATCTCCATAGATTTATGCTTTCTTGAGGAACAACTTAGTATACACCCATGCTAAATCCCTCAAGAAATAAAAGAGTTAGAGTATATACCCATGCCTAATCTCGTTGTTTAGGGAGATCAATAGCTTTTGGAGTATACACCCATGCCCTTAGGCTGGCAAACATTGAGTATCTTGACATGAATGTAGCATTGTGCATATTGTTTACCTTATTTGAGTATGATTAGCGGTGGAAATCGAAGCCTAGTCCTTTTATTCTTATTATTTCAATTCAATATTTTATCTTATTTGATTCACAATATCTTTTTAGGAATTTCTTTTTAAACATAGTTTACCAATCCTTGTGGGAATGATCTCGTATTTGCCATCTATACTATCGTTTTGATCTTGTGCACTTGCGAGTAAAACGTGCATTTATTCGCTTATTTATTTAGGTGGATATTTGTACAACACACACCATACGGTCTCTCTGTAATTCCTTCCCAAAGAAAAATTCACCAAACACCTTTGCATCACAGGAATTGTGGTATGATCCACCCAACTAACCTTGTAAGGGTTCAGGTGTTTTTCAGTTGATAGTTTTAGCTTCATCACGGCATCTAGGGATATGACGTTCATGCCGCTCGCATTGTCAATTATCACGTTCAATGACTTATCAGCGTGTGCGACTCGAGTGTGAAAGATGTTTGTTCTCAGCCACTCCTCGCCTTCGACATCTTCTTCACGCTCACTGGTGAAGATTCTATGAATAACACACACTGGGAGGGCAGAAAACTCCAAATCCTCATCTTCTTCATTCTCGTTGTCTGGTTCATTCTTGTGGTCTTTCCTAGTGATTTCATCTTCACAATAGAGTGCCGAGCGCTGAACTCGGGTAGGACATTCGACAACATGGTGCTCGCGATGCCAGCACCTGTAATAATCATCTCTGTTGGGAATAAACATGCAAATCAAAGATATTGCGTAGCGGAAAAATAATCTATTCCCGACTCAAGATCAACTCTAAGAAGAACATGCGAAGAACAATGCTATTTAAAATTAAACTAGCAAGAACATAAAATTACTTACTTGCAAACTAGGGCCACGCCTTGGCTTTTGAGCAACGAATCCATACTGCTCCAAGAACATCAAGAACACCTCCAAGAACACCAACAAATCTTCTCACTAATGACTAGAAATAACCAAGAGTGTGGACTCTTTCTAGCTCTTCAAATCTTTAATCTTTGTTCCTTTGATAATTAACTCAATAGAAGTTTAATTCTTAGCAAAGGCTAAAGAATTATTATTTTGAAGTGATTTGCTAGAGCTACAGGCACCTTTATTTATATTCAAGGCTGTAGAAAACTGAGACTGAAATAAGTAATGTGGGACTGCATCCCACATAGTATAGTCGATGGCTAGGGTTAGAAAAAATCCTAGCCATCACACTAATGATAGTTGACGCATGGGCTAGGAATAAGCTCCCTGGCCCATGCGTCTCCCACTGCTCCCTTGGACTTGGGTTTTATCCCAAAGCCCAGTCTCCCTTGCATCCAATGATGTTTCTCTATAGCCCATGTTTTTAATAAATTAAAACAACCTGCTTAAATAAATAAGCCCATGTTTTAATAAACTAAGAAACAATTTGTTAAAAGAAATAAGCTCATGTTTTTAATAAATAAAAACAACCTGCTTAATTTATAAATAAGCCCATGTTTTAACAAATTAAAACAACCCGCTTAATAAATAAGTAAAAGCTTATCTTTGGTTTATTTACAATAGCTTGATGAGGAAACTAAATGGAATAATATTTTCGGCTTAAATAGTCTCTGACTATCCCACGTCACTATTTAATTACAGTTAATACCACTACATAATTGTAATTGAACTCCAGAAAATATTATTGACTAAATCAACAAAGTTCCCTTTGACTAACTTATGGGTGAGTATGATTCCTCCATGAAATCCTTCGTAGACAAATTAGGACTGTGATATTGTCACACTGTATTCTCTACCTTTTACTCCTTGAGCACCAGATTCTTATCCTTATTATTCTCTCTCCTGTGAATACTCCATTCACTAGGTAATTTATTTTGGAATTCTCCATCCAAAATACTCTGGCCAGAGACTGAGAATAATTCCGTATAAAATCTTATTCAATGAGAGATTTCTTGTCCTTTTTCCACTTAAAAAGATTTGGATTCCCTATTGAGTAAAACTCTTCTCATGATGCTACATGTGATCACCCAACACAACAAATAATGTTGACATCAAACAAATAAGGCCTCAATCTACAATGTATCAAAGTGAAGACACTTGACATCTGAGTTCGTTTTTTTCTCAAGATTTAGAATCACGAGTATAAGTAGTCTGAGAGTTATTGTCTTTTCCTAGGGACAGTATTTTTTTGGAAAGACAACTCCCGGTCCGTTCAGTGTATGCCACCTTATACACCTACACATCAACCTGAAGTATAAACTTCGCCTGTTTAAGGTAAATCACACAATTAATGCGTAACTGTCATACTAATGGAATGTCCAGTTCCATTATGACTGCGAGCAAATGAATTTCAGAATAGAAGGGCTATGGTCTCAAACCTAGTGTGATAAAAACCTTACTCACACCCATAGACCATATTCAATGTATTCTCTGGACCTTTTGTATGGTGAAAATAAAAAAAGATCATCCAAAAAATTATATGTCATATGCTTATTTATTTAATCAATGAATAATAATAATCATTCATAATAAAACAAATACCAAACTCTTAATGTCAACATGTAAGTAACTTGGGATTTATGGCATAATCCCCAACAATCCCCTCATTTATCCCATTCGTTTCCCATCACTTGTCTACCACTTTTGTCTCCCTAATCTATTGTTGGCTTGTCCATGGGAGTAAGTACCTTGGAAAACACTCGGCCTCCCCCAGGTGGTAGCCCCATATGGGTTGTAGGGTATGTACTCCTTGAGGAACCTCTGCTCCACCCAAATGATGTTCGCCGTGTTCCCATCCACTTGGTTTGTTGTTCCCGCTGCAAAGCTACCTGGTATGCTTCCTAAATTC
>FXXK01001159.1:29284-67835 GCA_900184695.1 Betula pendula | reverse complement strand
GAGCCAACCTGTCTATAATCAATTCTTTATGGATATCCTCTTGAAGTCCAGCCTTGTAGCAAGTGAGAGACTGATGTTCCGTCTCGATTAAATGGCTACGGATGCTCAGCTCGTGGAAACGGTGCATATACTCCTCGACCGTCTCCTGTTTAAGAGCCAGTAAATTCGCAAAAATAGAATCCTCATAGTCAATGGGGAGATATTTCTCTTGCAGCTTGGGCTTCATCTCGTCCCAATAAGAGATGGGTGGTAATCTTAGGCAACGATGGTATTCCTCAACACTTTGCCACCAAACGCCAGCCGGCCCTTTGAGTTTCGTCTTCACGAACTGTACTTTCTGATTAGGCAAAAGATCAAACCACTCAAAGTAATCTTCTAGGGTGGTTAGCTAGTCCTAGAATGCACAAGGTTCTAGTTTTCCATTGAATCTAATACGTCTACTCGTACCTGTTTTGTGATGTCGTCCTCTTGACGGTCAAGGGCTAATTGGTGGCCCATGTGAGATGGTTGTTCCCATTGGGGATACGGGTTGTGTGGTCTATTGTAGTCCTCTGCGTGAGTACGTGGTGTATGTGTGGCGTAATGATGTGGCATGGTATTTAGGGGCTGCTCCTCCCTATTTCGTGGACCATCCAGTTCCCTAGTAGACGACTTAGCAGCATCGTCATTCACCATGTCCTTCTCATGTTCACGTAATCCATCAGGTTTGCTAGAAGCGTTCTCCCATAAGTGGCCGACCTGCTTGGACAAAACACTCACTACTCCACATAAATCACCAAACTTCTCAACCATGTCAAAAAGTGCATCATCACACTATTGTTGTGTGTAGCGGTGTTCTCAATAGGTTTGGCCACTCCACGTGTTCATCTTGCTATCAAGACGTAACGAGAGATCCTTTGGTATGCATAGTAGTTGTGGTAATTGGGTGGGGAAAAAGGGACGGACGACTAGTATGGGTTAAATCTGGTTGTCGTGACTTTGTGGATTGAAGCTTATGTGTTGGGTTTGGATGACGCGATTGCGGGGCTGGGAAGATGTGGGTCCTTTTGGTTTTGTTGTGGAACTGGAAAGCTATGTCGGTTGATGGGTTTGTCTGTATAGGGTGACGCAAAATGGAGGAAAATCAAAGGTTTGCTGATTCTTTGTTGTGTGGTGACGGTGGATCGTCGAGGCTCTGATACCAAATTGACGTAACGTAGCAATTGGAAAGAACACAACATAAAAAAAAAATAAGTAAATAAAAAAAAAAACACACGTTCAATGGAGTCTCACCATTGAAGGGAGAAGGCCATCTCCAAAGAGGCTAACGAAAGAAATTTCTGTATTCAATATATGATGCTTATTCTCTAAATAGATAATTACAAAACCCTAACCCTAATGACTTTGGGCCAAGCTGTTATTGGAAAATAAACTAACACTGACTTCTAACATAAAGACAAAACCAGAATAATTAAAAGGCTAGTATGGGCATCACGTGGGGTATTATTAGTTGACTCTATCACATGTACATGCTAGGAAGTTTGCGGGGGATTTGATTTTGCAAACATTTCTTGGCATACACGTGTACATGCCAGGAAGTTCATTTTTAACTTGCGCATTATACTTTATTCCTGACATATAGTTATACGCTAGGTAATTTTTGTAAGTTAACTAGCATATAAAAAATTTACACCAACAAGGTTTTTTAACCTGACGTTTATTCTAAATGCCAGGTTAAAAAATGCCGCCTAAATGCCTTTCTTTTGTAGTGGGTGATGCTTTGAAAATTGTACAAGCGTTTCAGAAGGAAGAACAATCTTGTAGTCGATATTGTAATCTAATTGATGATTCGAAGACGTTACTAAGTAGTCTCCAATCATGGTGTGGGCACCACATCAAAACGAAAGCAAATATGGCAGCTCACCGTTTGGTGAAGGCGACTTTGCAACAATCATCGGAGCAAATTTGTATGGAAGAATTTTTTGCTTTTATTCATGATATTGTAATCTCATATAGTACTCTCAGATATGTTTATTGAAATAATGAAAGTTTCACTAAAAAAAAAATACTTGAATCAAAGTTTTCTGATTGTCTTTTTTTTTCCTTTTTTTTTGTTTTAAAAAAAAAAAAAAAAAAAGAGCAGTCCAAACCCCACTTTTATTTACATGATTTAATATGCGGAGAAGATGGGAAGATCTAGTGCATGCTGTCTCGCTTGGCAAATAAGCCACCTTGAACAAATGCATTCTCTATTGCAAAGACCCTCTTTTTACGGGTCAATACCAGGTTTACAATTTAGATGCTTCCGCAAATCAAGAAAAAAATAGATAAAAAAGTAAATAAATGTAGCACGAGGCTGAAGGGGAAATGAAATTATTTGATTAGATGTCTTCTACCTCGTCAAATTTCAAATTTTTTAATGCGAGAGTTGCTCTTAATCTATTGAAAAGTATAAGCAAGTTGCATTTGATAATGAGGGAGTAGTTGCCTATAAACTGTGTGGGTATCTCATCATTTTTCTTGAAGGGATTCAGCTTAGTAAAATAACTGGATATTTCGAGATGGACGGTCAAGATTCATTAAGGGAAAACGACATGGTGGATGAGTCAGTTGATGGTGTTTTGGAATCAAATCAGTGTCACTATTTTTGTAGAACGATAATTCACTTTCAAACTGACCATTCTTTTTCGGGTATAGCTTTAATGCTATTTTGTATACTCTTATCAATTTTTTATCTAATTTTTTAGAAAATTAATTTTTTCTTCTTCTAATTGATTATTTATAGGACTCGTGCCTTTACTCAAGTGGATCTTACAAATTTAATAGTTAATCTTTTAAAAAAGTTGAATAAAAGAAGGATAGATTGTACAAAATGGACTTTCTCTTCTTAAAAATTGAATCAATGATTGTCTTTTTTAATAAAAAAAAAATGCGTCCAAACCCCACTTTTATGTACATGATTTATTTTGCGGAGAAGATGGGAAGATCTCGTGCATGCTGTCTCGCTTGGCAAATAAGCCACCTTGAACAAATGCATTCTCTATCTATTGCAAAGATCCTCTTTTTACGGGTCAATATCAGGTTTAGAATTTAGATGCTTCTGCAAATCAAGAAATAAATAGATAAAAAAGTAAATAAATGTAGCACGAGGATGAATGGGGAAATGAAATTATTTGATTAGATGTCTTCTACCTCGTCAAATTTCAATTTTTTTGCAATGCGCGAGTTGCTCTTAATCTATTGAAAAGTAATGAGCAAGTTGCATTTGATAATGAGGGAGTAGTTGCCTATAAACTGTGTGGGTATCTCATCATTTTTCTTGAAGGGATCCAGCTTAGTAAAATAACTGGATATTTCAAGATGGACGGTCAAGATTCAATAAGAAAAAACGATGGTAAGGAAATGAACGGTCAAGATTTATTAAGGGGAAACGACATGGTGGGTGACCAAAATTTAGTTAGTTGATGGTGTTAATTTGGAATCAAATTAGTGTCACTATTTTTGGAGAACGATAACTCACTTTCAAACTGACCATTCTTTTCGGGTATAGCTTTAATGCTATTTTGTATACTCTTATCAATTTTTTATCTAATTTTTTAAAAGTTAATTATTAGATTTATAGGACTCATGCCTTTACTCACGTTTATAGTTAATTTTTAAAAAAGTTGAATAAAAGAAGGATAGAATTGTACAAAATGGACTTTCTCTTCTTTAAGTTTGTCTACGGGTGAGCGCTACTTCACATTGGGACTTACAAGCGACTAGGGTTGGCAAAACGGGTTGGCGAGTCGGGTTCGGGTCAACCCGCTTGACCCGCCAACCCGTTTAGTATAAACGCGAACACGACACGATCCGTTTAATAAACGGGTCGACACGGCACGACCCGTCAACCCGTTTAGTTGGCGGGTCGTGCCTTCTGGGTCGGGTTTAGCCAACCCGCAAATCAGCCACACCCCACACACAAGTCACACGACACACCCACACCACACAGACGAACAGACCCACAGGGCCACAGTCCCACGACTTCTAGTGTCCCACAGAGAAGAATTAGAGATTCAGAGAGATCAGGTTGAAAGAGAGAGATACCACCGGGGATACTACCGGAGACGCGAGAGACGGAGGGAGATCGAGCGGCCTGCGGCCGTGTGATGGTGTGAGAGAGAGGGAGATCGAGCGGCATGGAGGATCGAGACTTAGTAGATCATGGAAGCCGAGACCCGAGAATGGTATGGAGGATCGGAGCCGGAGGTGTCGCTGGAACCGGAGGTGCCGCTAGAGCCTGAAGGATCGGTAGGGGTTCCGCCGTTTCCGATGCGAGGGGTTGGAGTCCTTGGGGAGTCAGGGACGATTGATGATGGGGGCGTCTCGGCGAGAACGAGAGAGAGGGAGAGGGAGACACCGTCGGCGCCGAGGACGATCGACGGAGACAGTGAGAGAAAGAGAGGGAGATTGAGAGAGAGAATGAGAGAGTTGAGAGTTAGGGGGAGGGGGCTGTGGGTGAAGAGCTTAACACTTAACAGGTTAGATTTTTTTTTTTGATTTTAGGTTTTTAGTTTTAGTTTCACGGCCCGGGTCAGTGTAAAAAAAAAAAAAAGAGTTAACGGGTCAGACGGATCAACCTGCGGGTTGACCCATCTAACCCGTTAACTAAATGGGTCATAAACGGGTTGACCTGGTAACCCGATAACCCCAAACCCAAACCCGCTATTTTCGTGTCGTGTTTGTGTCGGATTCGCGGGTCGTGTCAAAAATTGCCACCCCTACAAACGGCAGTTTTGGAAGACGGCTCTTCCAACCCTGTAATTGTAATTATTTGTCATTTGTTTAATTTTTTTAATTAAATTTTATCTTTGCATAAATTTCAATCTCTGTTTGAGGTTAATTTTGTTTTTAACTCATACGAGTAATAAAACTGCACCTTTGGTTGTTTTAATGTATTTTTTTAGAGTTTGATGCAATAAGAAATTTGACAAACTAGTATTTTTAAGAAAGAAAAACTGAGGGTAATGAACTAACAAATAAGAAAGTTGTTTCTACTTTCGCCTCATGGCCCTCATATATATATATTCATTATTATTTCTAACAGGATCTTTATATAGTTGAAATTTGCATTAGGATATGAACTAACAAAAACTATAATATTGCATTTAACAAATACTATACGAGGTAAGTGGTTGAACTTGGATGGTTGCATGTGTTTTAGATATAGAAGCAGGTGAACTATCGGTCGCATGACTGTTTTGTTTAGGAGCAATTTGAAAAAAATCCAAAACTCATTATTAATGTATAGTATTTCCAAAAAGATAAATCCAAAACGAGGTTGAACGTAGAAATAATCTTATATTTGCAATGTCTACCTAGCCAATATTAATAATTACAGGCATCTTGACTCTTGCTGACTTGCTATTTAGTATTCTTTAATCTTTCTCTCGTTCTCTCCTTTTTTAGAAAATTAAACACGCAAGATTCACATAATTTTATGTGGGTCCTACATCTTCAATGCTTGATTTTTTAAAAAAAAAAAAAAAAAAAAAAAAAAAGGAGGATGAAACAATACAAAATGACATGTCTTATTGTATAAGAGTACTAGATGTAGATTTTCTTAGATTGTGTTAAATATAGAGAATCAAACTATTTTTTGTTTTCATATTTAAATAAACGTTATAATAGTTTTTTTTTTATTCTTTTCCTATGACATTTAAATATTTTTTAAGTTATATGCTAGAAAAAAGAAAAATTATTTAAATATTATTTCAAACAAATATTAAATGAAAGAGAAAAATTTTTATATTAAAATAATATCAATAGAACTATTTTTGCTTCAACAGATTTAGGTACAACTCTTGTCTCTTGGTTACTTTTATGTTTCCTTAATTTACATAACAATAAAAAAAAAAATATGTTTGAAGATATTTTTTAAGAATTTTCTTACATTTAAAGAAAGAAATGAATTTTAAGGAAACATATGCTAATTCTTTTATAATTACGAGCAAGTTGCTCTTAGTATCGACAAATTAAAAATTTGCTACAAGGACCTCGGTTCGCTCAAGTCTGCTCGATCTTTATAATAAGACTCTCAATTTGCTGCAAGGTGCCAGCCTGGTTCCGCGCGACAAAGTCTTCTTAAAGTAAAAATTTTAGTTGCTGTTGTCAGAGGCATGTGTTGCGTCCACCAAGGCCGGGCGTTCGATCGAGGGATGATATATGTCCACCAAGGCATGTGCTCCTGTGCAATGCAATTACTAAGCAAGTTGCGCTTAGTAACGACAAAGTAATTCTGAGGCATTGGCTCCCGTGATATCTATCTCTCCCCATTTCTTTAAATTAAGACCAGTATTGCAGAGTGGGACTTACAAGCATCCGTTTTGGGAAGGCAGACCGTCTAAACCTGTAAGTAACTGCTTCATTTATGCATCAATGTTTCCCTTTGCATCAATATGCGATGAAGTTTTAACTCTTAATTTGACCATTTGTATAAAGAGAAACGCTATGTTTTCTTCAAAGAGAGAGTTTTGTACCCTGGATCAAATAATTGTTGTTGTTAGGTTAATTTCCTGAAGAAAGATGTGATGCATGCATTTCATTGGCTCATTATATGGTTTTTTAGTTCATACATGCATATTGATAGCGGGACGTTCCAGAATGAAAATGTTTTAGTCCAACTCTCATGACTGCTTTAAGAGTGAGAATGTCACTGTTAATTTTGTCTTCTAAGTAATATGAGTAATAACGATGGACATCAATTCAATTATGTTAGAATATTTGATATTATTCTTGAGGTTTATTTATTTTCTTATGTATTCTAGGGTTTAGTCTAGGGTTTCTTATCCATATATTATTCAACATATATATAGGTCCATACATGCTTATGCTCTTTCTCTTCTCTCTTTGATGTTCTACTCTTCAATATATTTAACAAATTAAATACTCAGCCAACAATTATTGGATCCTATGAAAAGATTGTAGTGGTATTCGATCTACGAAATATTTTAATTAAAACTATTGAAGTTTATTGTTACGACTTACGAGTATGCCTAAACGTACGGTATATTTAGCAGCGATCATGTTTTCCCACTAGTAACGAAATTAGCTTTGTCGATCGTTAAAAGTCATATTTGTTGTAGTGAGCGAGAATGGGGATTATTGGTTATTGTGTTTGGGACAACGCCCGTGCTGCAAAACTTTGGAGTTTTGATAATGAAAAAAAAAAAAAAATCTTATTCATTATTATGCCAAAACTTTTTAAATTGTGGTTTAGTAAGTGGTTGAACCTGGATGTTTGTGTTTTGGATGTAGAAGCATGTTGAATTATAATCAGGTGCATGGTTTCTTCTTTGTCGACTAGTAAACGTGTCTTTTCTTAGAATAAAAGCTTTTCAGGTCGATTTTGTTTTTTGTTGTTCCTCCATTTTGGTATTCATCTTGTGAAGGAAGGTTTTTATTCATAAAATTAATTACATGAGTACAATAAAATATTAATAATTTTCAATAGAAGCTAGTTAAAAGAAAAAAAAAAACAAATATTTTCAAAAGATAATTTTTAGTGTTTCAGACGTCAAAGAATAAAATATCTGTATAACTTTCCAGGAAATGTCTTTTATTGATCATAATTTTTTTTTTTTTTTTGGACAGAAAAAGGTTTAAGACAAAATAAAACACAACTTGGGAATAGTTTGAAACTTGGCCAATACTTATTGGATCGTATATATGAAAAATAGTAGCAACTATTATATATATATTGAAAGAAATAATTAATAATTAATTTGTCCTTGTGGTTTAGGATATATAATTGGCTTAAAGTGCTTTAAATTTTTCTTAAAGATCATTGACCTACGTTCCATTATCATATATATATGCCAAATAAAAATGCAAAAAATAAAACTTCATAGTTTAGGGGGACATTACAAATGTGGTGGTCGTTTGGAAAGTATGGGTAGTTTCTCCATTTTTTTTCTTTTAAAGTAAGAGATATTTTTTAAACTCATGAAAACTCAAAAATTAATTTTTTTATTGTTCTTAATTTTTTGCGAGAAGGTGTTGAAGGACATTTATTTTAGTTCTACGATTGGGCCTATAAAACTCCTTTGCTACTCAAACCTTGGTGACCTTTATTCGCATAATAAAAAAAAAATTTAAAAAAAAAAAACAAAACAAAACAAAACAGAACTTGGTGACCTCCTCTCACCCGCCCGTGCACTTTAGTCTTCCTTCCATATTCGTTATTATTTGCCTTTTTCTTTTCTTTTCTTTTATTTATTTATTTTTTGGTTTTTGGTTTTGCATTTTGTGTGTTGTTCTTTTTTTTTTTGTTGAAAAGAGAATTCAGTAAAAACTAAACCATATCAGTAGGATAAGCTGAGCATGCATAAATTGCTTAAGCATAAAATGTAAGAAAAGTACAATTAAGTCTGGAGGGGTAGAGTAAATGACGATTCGGCCTCGTTTGCCAACTATCTTTTCTTTTTGCTTTCCATTTCAAATTACATTTTGGACTGAGAATTTCTATAAGTTAGGTTGTAGGAATTCTTACCGTCTAGTTTCTAAAAAAGTGATGTCTCTCCAACGTACGTGCATGCTTTTTAAATATTATTAAAAAGAAAGTATGTTTTTATTTTTTATTTTGTATGAATGATTAAACTTTTATTAACAAAATTGAACTCTTCACAAAACAAAACTTTAGCAAAACACTAAAGTTTCAAACCCCTATACAACCAAATCTATATACATATATTCAGTATGAAACCCTCTACAAATTAAAACAAAATCCCATCAATACTCCAAGCATTACAAAGAATAACATTTACACATGTCGTCATAAATTTGCTTTTGGACATAAACCGAAAGTATATTTTTCTTATATGCTTAAAGAACACTTCACTTTTAAAAATTGAATTGTAGGAGCTCTTACAACTCAACTCGTACAAAATATTTGTCCATACTTTTTTGTGTGTTTTACACCTACTTACCTCTATTACCCTTTTAGACACACATGTTTTTACCCTTAGACCGACCTACTGACAATTTATTAGAGAAAGAGAAAAGCTATTTCATATTCTATGGTATATTTTTTATCCATCTCAATTCAATTTTTTTCAAATTAATTATTAAATTTGTATGACTTACATGCGAGTCTTAAAAATTTAACAATTAATTTAAACAAAAAGATAAATGCTATATAATATATAATTTGGTCGCAAAGTGCCTAGCGCTATATATAGCATTAATTTGAGCGCAACAGTTTTGAGCTCGGCACTTTGCAGTGTTTGTGCTCAACAATTCCAGCTCATTATTAAATTTGCGCTCAAATTAATGCTATAAAATTGTGAGAGAATTTGATTTTTTTTTTAATTTTCTTTTTCCTATTCATATAGAATTTGATGTTACCCGGACACTTTACGCTCAATAATGATGAGGTAGTTCTTTACTCTTAATTTTATCCAGTTGTTTCTTCAAGTTCATCTACACCAGTGACCACTACTACTGCACAGTGAGATTCAGGAGTCGTGGTTTTGGAAGACAGCCCGTCTAGCACTATAAGTAATTACCTCTCATCTTTTGCATCAATTTTTGCGTTTCCATTTATTTCTTTTCGACTTACGAGGTTGTCATGATCTTTAACTGAGCATGAAGAAATAATTGACATGGTTTATCTAATCATTCTTCGTTCCTAATTAAGTATATATGCCTCAAGTTTAGTCAATTATGAGACATGAAGTGCATGATTTTAAGAAAATTATTACTAAACATGGAACTTTTGAAGACAATTTCCTACATCAATAATATTGTTGCCTTCTGAAACACATATATATATTTCAAAATTATTAATAAAACGAAATAGAAAGACCTATTGATCTACATGCTAATGCACCGGAATGGAGCTGTTTGGTAAACATATTCTTAATGAAAAAGCCCTAAATTATATTGTATGAAAATTCTATAGATCTTTTTATGAATTTCTTAATTTGTATGTATAGCACTTATATATATAAAAGAAGTTTTTGATACATGCCAAAAATAGAGGCAGTGATCCACCTAAGTTTAGGGAAGAAGACAGGGAAAATTTTCAACATGACACCATGCCATCATAGATTATTTACTATAAGGACCGTCGCTCAGGAAAAAATGAAAATAAAAAAGACTGCAAAGTGCCTAAGGTAACATCAAATTCTCTCAAACCTTGTTCAAAGTGCGGCGAGTGCGATTTGCTGGTCAAAATTTCTTTTTTTTTTTTTGAGTAAAAATTACCATTTTAAATCAATCGCGAAAATATTTCATTATGAAGTGCGTTTTAAAAAAAACTATAGTTTGAAAACATAGAAAAAGCTACATTTTTAAATTGTAGGTAAGAGAGGTACGTGTATTTTTAAAATACACTATCTAAACTGAGATTTTAAAAGCTAAATTAATATTTTACCAAAAGCCTAACTGCATTTTCAAATTAAACTTTTTAAAATCGTTATTTTTTAAACACACTTTTTTAATCAGTAAACACTTTAACGCACTTAGAAACACCTTTTTCATATTGAGGGGATGGTAAGGGAGGGGATTTACAAAACCAAAAGCATGGTAACATAGGGGATTTACAACACCAAAAAAAGAAAAAAGCATGAGAGAGAAAATGTATTTTATAATCCAATTAATGTAGGCAAAATTACAAGGGTAACTATATACAAGTTTTGTTTTTTGTTTTTTTTTATTTGTAGTGCGATAAAGATTGGGTAATATCATAACCAGTACTAGTGAAATTAGGATTTTGGTTCATAGAAGAAAACTAGAATTGAACAAATTGCAACATGTTGAGGAGATTTTTCAAAATTGAAGGAACCACCGAAACTTGTTCACAAGCATTACTTCAAGATACTCCACCAAGAGAACATGGACAATTCTAAAAACTCAAAGCCTCTACGTCCTCGATCTGAACATGATCCAATTATAACAAGTGTACAATTCCCGCTAGCCATTTTAAGGGAAATGACGGGAGAGCCGAAACTTACACGTTTATTAATTTTTAGGCGGGCCATAAAGGTTGTTTGCCCATTTTTTGTTAATGTATTAATTAAATAATTAAATAAATTCATTTTTATAGTTTAAGCTTTTGAGATAGATAGTAATGTAACATTTTTGTGTTCAAACTTTGTCTTCGTCAATTTACTCTCATTTCGGTTAAATATTCTTTGTGTTGACCTCACTAATCAATAGATAGTTTCAGTCCACATAAAGATAAATGTTAGAATATTAATTAAATTATTAAATTAATTATTTTATATTAACTTAAGCTTGATTTAACATCGGATTACAGTCAAGTTTCGAGTTCGAACCTTGACTCTACACTTTATTCATGATTTTCAATTAAAATAATCAAAATATTAATTAAATAATTAAATTTATTCCTTTCATATAAGCTTATACCATAAAAACAGATGAGTACGTACAATGCTACAATATTTGACGAGCACATCAAATTCCAAAACTGCAGTTCGTATTCATGTGCTCTTTTTAATGATTTGTTTGTATTTTAAGCGATTTTGTTTTCCACCGTTCTTAGAATTTGTAGTTATTTCAAAGTAATGCTAAGTTTTGGTTTTTCTCTCTTACCCATACGGACATCTGGTGTAACCGCGTGTACGTACGTATTTCGGTTGTTGGCTTGGTTTCCCCAATAAATCTTCATTAATCAGGAAAAATAAGAAGTACCAAATGATTAAACATCAGTTAGTAGTCTACAAGGGGATCAGGGAAGTCGATTTAGTAATTCATATTATTAGTGTAGCCAATCCTCTTCTTTAGTATTTTTTAATGAATGAATTTCTATTAAACCAAACAAACTGTACAATACACTCTAGCAGCTAACCTGCTAGATCGATCCCCAGGACCCAAGGCCCTTTAGCAATCAAAACAATTACAACAAATCAATCTATCTCAGCTCATTTAGTAGCCACTATACCCAATTAGCTCAAAGAGCCACATTCTCACCACTTCTTTTAAATTTACCCTTCCACTTCTTTCATTGTCTTTCATTATGCTCCTAACATCATTTGGATACTGACAGATTAAACATGGAGATAAAGAAGGATGCCTTGAATGTAGCTGTTCTTGAAGTTCTTGGCAAAGACAATTACGTGGCTTTGAGTGTTATGGTAAAAACCTATTTGATGGCTCAAGATCTCTGGGAAGTAGTTGAAGCAACCACCGAACCTCCTAAGAAAGAAGATGATGAAGTTGCTTTCAAGGCTTGGAGCAACAAGAATTCCATGGCTTTACATGTGCTCCGAGTTTCATGCGGGCCGTACGCATTGTCTGTGATTAGGGAGATTAGTTCGGCTAAAATTGCATGGAATACTTTGGCAGGTCTATCTCTCTCTCTCTCTCTTTGAAAAATGCACATGCATGCTCAAACAAAGGTTGCTTTTAATTGCAGTTGTTCTTCAACTTCTTAACGAAGGTAATTATGTGGATTGGAGTGTTCGGATAAAAAACTATTTGATGGCCCATGATCTTTGGGACATAATTGAAGGAACCACCGAACCTCCAAGGCAAGAAGATGATGAAGCTGCTTTTAAGGCTTGGAGTAAGAAGAATTTTGCGGCCTTACATGTAATCCAAATTTCATGTGAACGTGACACATATGATGAGATTATTCAGAGTAGTTCCCCTAAAATGGCTTGGGATACGTTGGCAGAAAAGTTTCTGCAATTTCTTGAGAAAGATACGTATAAGGATTGGAGTGTTCGGGTAAAAAAATATTTGATGGCTCATGATCTTTGGGACATAATTGAAGGAACCACCGAACCTCCAAACCAAGAAGATGATGAAGCTGCTTTAACGGCTTGGAGCAAGAAGAATTCTATGGCCCTACATGTAATCCAAATTTCATGCCGATCGAACACACTTTTTGACATTAGTGAGATTAGTTCCGCAAAAACTGCTTGGGATACGTTGGCAAACTATAAAGGGCCTATAGGTCTCTCTCTCTCTCTCTCTCTCAATAGTGCATATGCTCAAACAATCTAAATGAATAGTAAAATTAGGGGAAAAATCTTGTCATTTCAATTTAGTCATCCGAATTTTTAAGTTTGATAATTAGCTAGGTTTTTGGGTTAGACCTCAATTTTAAATACATCATTTGTCGGCTTATTTTTCAATTCACTGACGGCGTGCCACTTTAGACCACTAAATTGATGAAACATAGTTTACGTTTAACAAATCATGTGTCAATTGTACGTTTGACTAGGTAAATATAAATTAATTAAAAAAATTTAATAAAAAATAAAGCTATAGTGAGTACTCCCCTCACAAAGGGCCACCGCTCACCAAATGAATCAATTAAATAAAATTTTGTTTTTTAATAAGATTTTTCCTTCGAAGTTTCCTATGTTATAAAGAAGTTTTAGGCAGGTGATATGCTCTTTGTTGGTACTAATTCTACCAACCTTTACATGTTTGAGTTAATTCTGAAATTTAAAATTGAAAAAAAAAAAAGAACATCCGATATCTATATAGTTGCCATGTTGATGTCAGAATGGCTTCATTTTACTATCATTTGATGAAATCGAGGAAAAAACTTTGCAGGCAGCAACACAAATGGGAACAAAGACTTTGTTCAGTATGCAGCCTTAAAAAAGAATGTGCAAAGAGGTGATTGGAATGCTGCTGAGGAGTTCCTTATGTCCCATCCAGGTGCAAAAATCACACATTTGGACCAGACGGCTCTTCACGTTGCTGTTTACGCTGGGCATGAGCATATAGTGGAGAAGTTAGTGAATGTAATGTCGAAGGAAGACTTGGCAATACAAGATTACTTTGGTAACACAGCTCTGGCTTCTTCACTTAATTCTGGAAACTACAGGATGGCTGCAAGCATGCTTAGAAAGAACAAGAACTTGATCAGCATTAAAGATTCCACTCAAGATATTCCAGTTAATGATGCTATTTACTATGGGCATATAGAATTGGCACGCTATCTCTATTCTCTCACCCCATTGGAAGATCTAACGTCTGAAATGGGCATTGAGGGAGCTACACTTTGTACCCGGGCTATATATAACCGAAGTTTAGGTAAGAAGAACTCTTCGCTTAATCTAACAATTCATCGTTTGTTATTTTGTTGATTTGAAATCTTTGCAATATAATTAATTTCCTTTTTGTTCAATGTTTTCTGTACATTGGCACAACACAACAGATATTGCTTTGGATTTAATCCAGCGTTGTCCACGTTTGGCTCTTGCTTTAGACAAAACGGGTTGGTCCCCTTTGTACGCGTTGGCCTCCATGCCTAATGCATTTCGGAGTGGAGATCGGCTCGTGTTTTGGAAACGATGGATCTACGACTACTGTTAGTACCAATCTCTTTTCTCTTAATTTGCTTCTCATTAAATTTCTTATTTTTTATTTTTTCTAGTTATGCACACACCTACGTTGGATATAATTTCTATCAAGATTATATATAACATCATCCAATAATGGACTACCACATAAGATCTTCTTCTTTTACTTTTCAAGATAAAGGAGTAGGCTACTTAATACTTTAGAAAGTGATTGCTATCAATTGATATATGAACATACATGCGTTTAAAAAAAAAAAAGATCCCAACTATAAATTCAAACATACAAAAGAAAGTGATACCAAATGTAACACAACACACATAAAAACATAATTATTTGTTATTTTTACCATCAACTGTTCTAGTAAAGATTTGTTTTAAAAAAAAATCATGTTGATTTTTGAATAACTGACTTTAAATGAGTGATTTTATACTATACAAACAGATTATGTAAACTTCTTTTAAATTGACGAGGCAGTTCTCTACTATTTTAACATAATCTTGAAAGCAAAAACAAATGTAAAACTTGTGCTTTTCACATGAGTAATGTGTATGTAATACCCCAGTCCAAAATCTGTGTTAAAGGATATTTTCTTTTAAAATACTCTCAAATGGATCTGTCATCAATAATTCTCACAGGCTAACCAGGGCATCTATATTCTTTAATATGTACTCTAATCATCAATCAACTATTTATATCTATTTGATTTCAATACAAACAAGACAATTAAACCTATCACTCCAAAATAACATTTAACAAGTCACTACAATTCATCATAATTACAGCAGTCACTTCATAATATTTACACTATTAAACATATTTCCCAAGGTCAGCAAATATACATTCAGACTATAAATCATAATCAAACTACAAAGGATTTTTCAATTCTAACATTTCACCAAAGTTCTTCACAAGATAAGCAATATTTCGCAAAGCTTCCAAATCCTTAATTTATCCTCATGTAGCTAACATCTAGAATCTCTGATATCTTTGAAAAAGTGTAATATAATATAATGAGTCACCTCAGTAAGTACAAATAATTAATCAAGGAAGTAAAATCGAGCCACTTACGAATTGGAACTATGCACATAACTTAATAGAACAATGTCAATACTTTCCAAAACAATATATCAAATAGTACATTTTGTAGCGTTCAATAACCATAAGAATGAATTGTATACATGAGTAATCATTCTTATTGTGAATAATAAAAGTAATGCAATGCTTCAAAATATATTAAAACCATCTCCCAATGCCATACACTCATTGTCAAACGTTTTCGCCCCGTATGACTGCGTTGTGCGGTCCTCGTATTGCGATTGAAACCTCTTCTCAGGCAAGAAGAAGCGACTTTCCTTGGAGCCTCTAGCCATGGCTCAGCCCGTATATTCATTGAGGAATCTACCCATGACCGATTGCCATGTTACTTCCCCTTCAAAGCACACATGGTTGCACGATCCCCAAGTTTGGGAACAAATTCTCTACAACCTAATACAAGGACTAGCATAGGTACCGAGCTTAAAAAATCTTACTATGTCACAAAGAGTTTCAAATAATAATCAAGGTGCTCATAGTTAATATTAATCATTCATAAATCAAATAAAATGTGCCAATTTCCACTTCCTGAAAACTCAATGTCACATTTCACCATAAAATTATCATCTGTCACATTGGTAAACCAATGTCTTTTCAGATCAAACAATACAAATCACACTTATAAAACCCATATATAAATCTCATGATAGCACCACTAAATCAAATATCACAATATACATTATCGTTATCAATATATAGCTCGACTCAATATATGCATGATTCATTCAAAATTTCACATTTTTTTCTGAAAATCAACAATAATAAGACATATGCACATGTATATACACATAAATACATTTTATACAAAAATTTATATTTTATTTTAAAAATCTTTGCTTTTAGGTGTATTATTTCATAAAATCTTGATTAATCAGTTCCACTTACCTTAAGCTCCTGCACCACTACGTACCACATAGATTTACCACACCTCATCATGTGTCACTTGCTCTTAAAAACAAAAAAAATTAAATATCAATACCTAAAATAAAATATATATTCTTTAAGCTATAAATTTCTTAAAAGTAACTTTCCCACTTTTGTCTTTTTCCTTTTCTCTCACACTTATCCTTATTTTGTCTTTTTCTTCGCTCTCCCTTTTTCGTCCTGCACACACCCGTAAGTCCCGCTATTATTATCCCTTTTTCCCTTTCCCTTACTTAGAATAATAAAAAAAAAAGTCCCCCTACTATTATTCGTTTTTCACTTTATTTCAAACTCATTCTCTCTCACTTTACACACTCACCCGTACAGCCTTTCTCTCTCTATTTTCTTCTTTTTCTTCTCTATTTTTCTCATTCCACACGTGAATCTCTCTCCCTGCAAGTTTTCTTTTCTTCCATCACAGCCTCTCTTCTCTCTTTCGGTTCCCTCTCCAAAATCTACCCAACATATTTTTCCTTTTTCCAAAAATCAAAACCCATCAAGTATCCAAATCAAAAACCCAAAATCTCTAAAGAACTTATACACCCATAGTCGGCTGTAGCAAGAAAATCCTCAAAATCTCATGACTTCACCACACAATTCTAAGCTCTTAACACCCAAGAGAAAATTGGTCCATACCCATTCGGTGCATCACTTAGCAAACAAAGGGAAACAAAAATCTTCACAAGAAATTTCAAAAGAATACAACCCAAAACACAAACAACCGAAAATCTCCAAAATCAACAAAATCCCAAAGAAAATTCAAATATCCATCCTTTCTCCATAGCTAAAAATACCAAATTAAACCGAAATCCCTTTAGAGAATTTTCACCTTAGAACAGGAGGCTTCTACCTCAACCTTTACTTTCTCTCTGTTATGACATAGATGTTATGGGCCAAAAATTTATTTTTATTTCGTTTACATCTAACATCTGTGGAATTTATCCATCTTTCATAAAGGAGCCGAATGAAACTAAAGTTTCATGTTCGGTTTTAAATTAGAGACGTTAAAAATGATGAATCAACGTCGACTATAACCCCTAGCCTTCCAAGCTAACGATGCGGGTTCCATTCCGCTACCTGCTTATATCTTTATATTATTTATACTTATTATTCTAGATTTATTATATATTAAATCTATATTAATTTCTTCATTTATATTTATTCTATTTTAATTTTTTAATATTTATTCTATTTTATTATATTAAATAATAATATAATTATTCAGATTAATCTAATTAATCTAATTTATCTAATTTAATGTAATTAATATATTAAATCATTGAATTGAATGCACAATTCCTAGAATTCTCTCACATATTATTTTTTCTGAACAAAAGATGTGACAATTAAACTAAGAAAACAAAAGTGTCCATTGTCTAATGGATAGGACAGAGGTCTTCTAAACCTTTTCTTTTCTTTTTCTTTCCTTGTTTCTAGTTTATACTTCCCGCTACTAATAAAAAGGAAAAGCACTTGTGTTGTAGAAAAATTAGGAATAGGCTAAGTTTTTTGGTGAGGGTCGGGGTGAGTCAGCACACCACCCGTCAAATGCTATTTTTTTTTTAAAAAAAAAACAAAATACTATCAATTACCCAAAAAGTCCCTCTTATTAACGGGAAATTACATTCTTTCTCCTAATAAAAATGTCATCTCCGAAATTTCACTTACCTTAATCCTAAAATAAATGCGGATAGCTTCTTATTTCATCTTTATATTCCAATGAATCTTCCCTTTGTACGCTTTGGCCTCCATGCCTAATGCATTCCCTAGTGGAGATCGGCTCGTGTTTTGGAAACGATGGATCTACTCTTGCTAATACCAATCTCTTTTCTCTTTGCTTCACATTAATTCTTTTTTTTTTCCTGGTTATGCACACACCTACGTTGAATATAATTTCTATAAAGATTATATATAACATCATCCAATAATGGACTGCAACATCTTCTTCTTTTACTTTTAAAGGAGTAAGCTACATGCATTAAAAAAAAAAAACACCCAACTATAAATTCAAACATTCTAATACTTTCATATTTTCATACATACAAAACAAAGTGAAACTTCTTTTAAATTGATGAGGCAGTACTCTAGTATTTTAACATAATATTGAAATCATAAACAAATGAAAAACTGGTGCTTTTCACATGAGTAATGTATATGTGGCTACGTAATTTTCAATTTTTCTTTTTTTTAACTACACTTAATAAATAAATAGTGTAACCAAACCCCTGTTTTATAATATTAAATGACGAAATCTTCGCGTATTGTATCAATATGTCGACCCAAATAAGATAGTGTGATGCCCACTCCCGGCCATTTTAAATACATATTTGAACAACCTTAATATAACATAAAATAGAAAAAATGACTTAATCCATAGATATTTAGAGAAAGAAAATAAAATTATAAAATCCATCAACTAACCTAAAAGTGAAGGTGGAAACTAAACTTAAGCGTCCTGAACTACCAAACAATTTGTATTAAAAAGTTGTAACGTGAAGTGCTAATTTATCACCCCTTTCAGTTGCCCCTGTTGGAAATTTTTGTTAAATCCTAGAGGAGGAAAATGACAAAAATATCCCTTTAATAAAATAAAATATTAAGCAATTTTTTTTTTTAAAAAAATTTATATAAAAAAAGTGAAAAATGGCCGCGGGTCGTCCTTTTTCATACATAATTTTTTTACTTTTTTTGCTTTCCTGAAGTTTTTGTTTAAGTTTTTATTTTTATTTTTATAAATTTTATGGGGTATAAAAGACATTATATTGTACATGTTAAATGTGTAAGTTAATGAAAAAATCTAACCGTAAGGGTAACAAGGAGTTAATTAATAGATTAAATCCCTACATTTTTTTTTTCTAATACAAATGGGAAAAGGGCTACATGGAAGGATTAAATCCCTGCATTGCAACTTTTAAAAGTGTAGTTTCCCTTAAAGTAATTAAGCTCGATAACTTCTTCTTTCCCTTCTCCTTGAGGGTGTTAAGAGATATTTTTTTTCTTATAGCCCATGGGGTGTGCTCCTATCTATTGGACGAGGCCAACTAAGATTGGGCCACAATTTTGTACCGAAATGTCAACCAAAATGGGCCACAATGTAACGACCCGCCTCGACGCACTAATACCATAAAATATAATGGCATGCGTGCAAAGTGGCGCCCTACGCTGAACCATAAAATATTAGAGCCAAATAGCTCTAAATAGTAAACCTGTAAAACATTACATTAACATAGCCTAATCATTCTGAATAAACCTATAACATATCAATATGACACAACATTACATCAGAGACTATGAATCTCACAGCTGAAACATTTTCTTTCTTTCAACAAAACATACAACAATTCTAGAACATAACACTATAGAGCATCTAAACAGACATTTAAATAAATATATGTTTACATTGTTCATTACATAACAAAATGAACATCAGTACACTGACCATGCCCACGTGCCACATACGACACGATAACAAAAGCTGGACTAACAAGGCTAGTCCACAAAATATCTGCAAGGCGACCCACGACCTCAATCATAGTAGTCTAAGTACCTAGCTACTGCGTCGTCTTCCTCTTCGTCATCACGTGCAAATACAACATCTATGCGATCGTGGGATTACCACGATAACACAGGCGTATATATGAGTCCACATTTCTCAGAAAGTATAAAAGCCACTAAACATTTTTAAACAAGCCATCTTTTTATAATTTAAAGGTATCCCCAAGTGTTTACAATATCGGCTATATCAAGGTTTCCAAAAATAGAGTTTATGATGTAAAATTCATAGCCAATAAAATAAACTTAAGAGACACGATTGTTAACACATAGGATTTTTCCTTTATCTTTTAATTGGAATATACATACATTCCACTCGCCCAACAAGCGAAACATATGCATACAAGCATATCTAAGGAACAAATAGTTCATAAGCATCAGTGAATCACATAAATCTCATGTAATGCAATGTAATGTTCATTTTTATGATCAATTATCCATTCCAGTCTTAATGCATCTCATTTCACTCTGGGACTGTTCTTGACGGCTAATTAGAGGCATTTACCTATCTTTATAGTCTAAGGGTCCGTTCCCTCGTATCTGACATATGAGAAATATTCCTCATTAGGAGGGATTGTTCTCTTATTATTGTGTTTTGAGGACTGCTTCTCTTGGACTATTCCTTGATACTACTTATTACTTGTTATCAGCATTAGGACTGTTCCACCGAGCTGAGGGGTTGTTCCCAATTTATGATATTTTTATGCACATTTGGTCACAAACAATATGTATATAACAAGTCTCATGATACACAGTAATCTCATCATGTTATGCACATAAAACCAATCAGCCTTTACTTTCATAACCTTTCAATCAACAACCTTTCTTTAACAGAATAAATAACCTCATAAGCAAATAATCATATTCCTTAAAGTAGTCAGGCTCACATTCAACAATAATATCATACTTTTCAAAATATGTATATTTATAGCTCCGAAAGTAATATGCTTACCATCCGTGACGATTGAGAAGGAATCTCCCAACTCAAGCATAACTGCAATTAAATATTGCACAACACATTAAACCCACATTTACAATATACTCTAATCCTAGTATAACACTTCAGCACCTAAACACAACCTATAGCAACCATCCATGAATCCCATGAAAATTTTGGGTTAAATTGACACGCTAAATGTAATTAACCCATTAAAACAACAATCCAAGAATTTAAACACTAAAAGGCCCAAATTAAGCTACACAAATTGGGGATTTATGCCTATACTTCAATAATTGACGAAATTGAAGTTCTAACCCGATAATTAAACAACCCAAAGCTTCTATTTTGCATAGAAATCCAATACATACAAAACGCCTCAAGCCAATTTTAGGAATTTAACTCTACACCCAAAAGTTGACCTCACTTTGAGAAATTAAGGGTTTTACGAAATTACCTCAATCCAATCGGTAAATTGGATGCTTTAATGCCGATAAACGTTAGCTAACGCTAAAAAATGATGGGAGAGTTGATTTGGAACAAACCCAAGCCAAACCTATTGTCACACGTGAAAGAGAGAGATTGAGAAAATAAAAAGTCCCTCTCAAGTTACTGCCATGTATAGCCCCATTATAACACTTGCCGAGTAAATTCAAGTTCATATGAAATAGCAAGAGAAAAGAAATGAGAGAGTTGAAAGTATGAGGGCTTACAGTTCAGATTTTCCTCTTCACTGTCGTGACCCACTAAGAAGCCAAAACTCATGCCATGCCTTTGCTCATGTGAAGTAGCAAGAGTGGAAGAGAAAGTGAGAAGATGAAAAGTGAGGGCTGGGAGAGACTTGCGGTTTCTGCCTTGTTGGAACCGAGAGTGTGGTTTTTGTTTAAGTGAGTAAAGTTAAAAAGTCAAAAGGTGAGACAAGAGGAAATAAATGGATCTCATGTTTTTTGTTTTTTTTTTTGTTTTTGGTTGCTAGAACTGATTGTTGTGCTTCCTTTCTTTATTCTTTTTGTGAGGGAAAGGGAAGTGTGTAATCTTGTGAAAGAGGAATGGGTTTCAATTGTGGCTCAAAAGTGGTCCTTCTCATTTTACACGAGGAAAAGTCAAAGAATAGAAAAGTGATGTGTTAAAAGAGAGGGATCTACGGTTTACAAATAGAAAAGCTCCAACCTATATAGAAAATCGATCACCCAACCAGCATTCTATTATGGAGGGTCAGTCACCCAGCCTATACAAAGGGTCAATCACCCGACCAACACTCTATTATGGAGGGTTGGTCACCCAGCCTATACAAAGGGTCGATTATCTAACCAGTATTCTATTACGAAGGAACAATCGCGTAGCCAATGCGGAAGGCCTGCCACCAAGTTAGTATGTTAATATAAGAGCCCATGACCGAGCCGATATTTTACCATGGAGGGCCTATGGCCAAGTTGGTGTTTCATCAAGGAGGGCCAATTCCCCAACCAATATTTTATTATGGAGTTATGAAGACTCATGGAACATAAGGGGATGGTTTCCCAAGCTGTATCCTAGCCCACAGTCCATCTTGGCACAAATCGATCCAGTAGATCCAAGGGGCCCAAGCACTCTTCATTCATCCAATGATGCGTCAGCACTAACAAATGAAGGATTCAACAGAAGACCAATAGTAAAACGGCTAATGTGGGTTGGATGCTTAATAAGTCTACATATGCCCATTTTGACTTTTCTTTTATTTAATTTCAAAAGGCCCAATCGAGGTGTGAAGTCCACAAAAGTCAAAAAGCAAAGTCTCATCAAGCTTGAAGGGACCACATGACCTTCTTCCTTGGTCAAGGCCACACCAACACAACTTTTGAATATGTCAATGTAGAGGTTCACATGGGAAATGCTAAAACAAAACTTTTTTGCAAGAGCTCAACTACCCATGACCTATTTCAGCTCTTAACCAATTTTTTCTGCAATCATGAGCCAAGCCCATGAATTGTCTAATGGGGGAAGAAGGGAAATTGTGGTTTGGTAGGTAAGGATGTGGTCCAACCAATATGTCGTCATACCCACAGTGATCATGCATTGTGTGGCTTGGCACAATTGATGAGTCTTTAGGAAACTAGACAGTAGAGGTGATGTGCAGCAGAACAGTCGGCTCAACCACAACTTAACTTTGACTAATCACCGTCTCTCAAGCATTTTTAGCCATTAATGCTTATATTGTAGAGTCTAAATGTATATATCTACAACTTGCATGTTTGAGGAACTAAGACCAAACGAGAATAGCAGGGCAAGTCTTCCATTTTGAGCAAAGGTCACATTCCTCGCATACCTATCGTGTTGCACACTACCCTAGAGAAGGATAGTGCTAGATGTAACCTTTTACCACTACTTTTTCTTCTACCAGAAGGAAGGTTCGCTCTCTTATATAAAGAGGGACAACTCTCACCTTTTGAGCTAGCTTTTAGGGTGAGTTAGGCCCAAGACCACTTTAACAAACCCAAGCCTCAAAAAAAGCATGAGTTATAGAACACACAACATGCACAAACAATCCCACACACGAAACAATAGAGAGAGAGAGAGAGAGAGAACTTGGGAAGCAAGTAGTTTAATCGAATTACTGCTGGAAGTTTGTCGGGTTTTTGTTAGCTCAAGGTGACGCTGATTATTGCTGTAAAACTATCTGATCACATCGTCTCTTTGTTACTCCCTCCCTCCCTTTCGCATTTCGTTTGTATACATTGCAATTGTTCATTTACTGTTAATATTGTAATTTTTATTGCTACTTATTATTGTAATATTGCAAGTATTGTTACTGCTAGAGCTGTAATTGATATTACCGTTGGGGCTAAATATTACGATTGTTAATTGCGTTTATGTGGGCTTTCTTGTCTTGTGGGATGAATGGTTTACAAGGTTCCCAACAACCCTAACACTGGAAAACAAAATATCAAAATATGATATAAAAAGCAAACATAATAAGCAGTATATGATATAAAAATATCAAAACATAACACTACTAGAGTTCTAACAATATCAAGCCCACCAAATAAACATCAAAGCACAACACAACATTTGTTGACAAAGAAGAAAACCTTCAACAAAGAAAAACCTCTCAAGGCAGCCAAACTCAAGAATCATTTCACTATAAAAGAACTAATTACAACGTATAGTAAACTAACAGCCCCAGTAACCTTACTATATTGTTTGTAGGACGACCTATTGTTCACGTAGTTTCAAACTCCAATAAGTCTCATGTTGGTTGATCTTCTTAAAGCGACTCCTTACCGATCCCTATCGGTAGACTTTAGTTGTGCACTCCCATCACCTTCACCCGTTGGGCAGTCACAAAACATTGATCCATTGGCTTGAATTTCTACACCAAGAGTTATCACATGGACAAACTCTTGATCGCCATACAAAAACTTGTATTAAGTTCTTGGACTTGTCTCTCACAACTCTTTATGGAGTTCTCAAAAGCATCTGTCGAGAACAGGTAATCAAAGACTGAAGCAAAGCAGTCTTTAAAATAGCTTTTAGCTATCTTGCGGTGGTGATGTCCGAATAGACTCTTATAGCATCCAGACACAAATAGGGTTTCATAAGTTCCGTAACCCTAGCATCCTCTCCTGTCAGGACCTCTGTCCTTGTGACGTAGGACGGAGACAAGAACAATAGAAAATAAAAGATAAATCTCACGTTAATTCAGAGTCTCACCGAAATAACGAAGAGAAAGGGTTGAACCAGAGTCTCACGTTAATTCAGAGTCTCACCACCAAATTGCGTTGATACCAATTTGATGCAACACGGAGAAGATAAATTCCACAAAACATAAAATAAAGATAAATTTCATGTTGAACAGAGTCTCACCGTCCAACAATGGAGTTTGGTAGAGTCTCACCACCCAAGGAAAGAGGAGTCGCACCTCAAAAAGAGAAATCTCATCTCTAACAAAAGTATCTCACTCAAAAAATATAATTCTTTATTGATTTCTAAACTGTTACAAAAGAACACTTAAATAGACTTACAAAAACCCTAACCCTAATTTGACTAACTTTGGGCCAAGCCCATTATTGAATTACAAAATAACTTTAAATATAAAATAAAACTGATAACCTAAATAAAGACCCAATTATTTATTTTGCCTCCGGCATCATTCTCCCCTTCTTCGAAAAAACTCGTCCTCGAGTTTAGAATGTGAGACATGAGCTTAAGACTTTCAAACCAAAGAAAACTCACGAACACAATAGAAAAAATTGAGTCTCACAATCTTTCTACTATGACCACAACAGAGTCTCACCATTGCGGGCGGGTTGCCTTGAGTTTGAGATGAAAAATACATAAGCCGAAGACTTTGTGATGAAGGGTTTTTGTGTTGCTGTGCAGCAGATCGTAGATTGTTTGAGAAAACAATCTATCCTTAAGCTCTGATACCAATTTGACGCAGCACGGAGAAGAGTTTTTCCACAAAACATAAAATAAAGATAAATTTCATGTTGAACAGAGTCTCACCGTCCAACAATGGAGTTTGGTAGAGTCTCACCACCCAAGGAAAGAGGAGTCGCACCTCAAAAAGAGAAATCTCATCTCTAACAAAAGCATCTCACTCAAAAAATATAATTCTTTATTGATTTCTAAAATGTTACAAAAGAACACTTAAATAGACTTACAAAAACCCTAACCCTAATTTGACTAACTTTGGGCCAAGCCCATTATTGAATTACAAAATAACTTTAAATATAAAATAAAACTGATAACCTAAATAAAGACCCAATTATTTATTTTGCCTCCGGCATCACCTTGATGTCCAGACATTTGGTCAAACAAAAAGTTTGTGTTTGCAGTTATGTCCTGATAGTTTAGCGAACAGTAATCATCTTGAATTGTTGGTATCGGACATCAATGTTCATGTCCGAACATCTCTTAAACAGAGAGTTAGTGTCCGCTTCAGTGTCCGGACTTCTTAGCAAACAGAGGTTCTTGGCCTCTCTAGAATAGCCAATGTTCGAACACCTCTCCTTGGTATCCGGACATCTTCTCTTTTACTTGTCTTTAGACAACATTCTTCAACATCTTCAACTGCAGACTTAAGTATAAATCTACCCGAATCCTCATAAATATAAAAGTATGTTTTGGACACCAAATAAGCCAATCATAAAACCTAACATGAGAGTTTGGGCATAAGTCCTTTTGCAGGCCTACAGTGCTCTAGTCGTTGCCTGCTACCCTAGTTCGTGTGAGTTTCGGCCTTGACTCTCTCTCTTTAACAAAAATGAGCCCAAAGAGATTGACTACATTATATTTGCCACCTAGACAGAAACCAAAAGGTCCCCCTCAAAGGGGGCTAGCATATATATCATGAATTCAAAAAAGAAAAAGAAAAGAAAAGATAGCCTCCAAGACTCCAAAATGTAATACTTTACTTATCGTGTCATAGAAAAATATAAAGAGCATTTATTTTTTAAAATGGTGTCTTGGTCACATTTGCACCCATATATCTAGTGCTACAACATACTATATATATGATAAAGCCAAATTTCTAAGGTATTGAAGAGTTATTTATTTAATTAATTTTTGTGTTGCTAAAAAGAAAATTGCTCATGTGAGACATGTAGTAACACTATTATTGAATTCTTACTCAAGATTCATTGGCCTTTTTGATGCAAGGTATACACATTCAACCAGCTCATGCCACCGAGGAAATTCGTTTGAACATTCAAAACGTAGAAAAAGGCCGAAGCGATCAAGTAAAAATCATCGGATCAGGTATGTTGTGTCCTAAACTTTTTCCCCCTAAGATTTGGCTTCTAGCAATAAGGATAATATTTAGGACAACGTCATATTTTCTCATGTGATAATTACTTAAATTTTAAAACGATGACTTGCCTTCATCAGAGAAGACATTAATAATCGAATAACTATTTTTCTTTATGTGTTGGCAATATGAATTCAAAAATTACTTTGTCCTTAAAGTAAATGTCGAATATAACATATCTCGAGAGAAAAAATAATGATTAAGTTAATATATGAAAAATTCCTATGTCGCATAGTTGTAAAAAATCTATTAGATGTACATGTTCCTACTATTGTACGAGAATTACAAATCTCCTCTTTAGAATTTGTGTGATACTCCAATTTTGATTCAAATATTTCTTTCAATAAGGGCTTCTAAATATATTTATATTGTATATTAATGTGGAAGTTTTTTTAAGGTAGATGTTGAACTATCACAACACACTCAATGGTCTAAAAGAGCTAACTTCTAAGTATTTTTCTATACTTTAAAAATACTATTGGACCAGCATAGCAACTTGTTCAATACATAAAAAGATATTTAATAGTTGTTTAAGACTAATGTTTTTGTTGCTAGCCCATGGGGCGCGATCCCATCCATTGGAGGCACTACAAGAATTTCAGTTTTTAGCCACCACATTATCAACATTATCAATGACGACAATTTTTTGTCGTTGCTGATGTAATGGAATATTTTGGTATTAGCTTGACATTACTGATATATAGGCGGAAATATTTTTTTTGCGCGAGGTGTCGCGAGAATGTTATAGTGGCGACATTTTTCTTTTAGCAATAACAAAATTTGTTGCTAATATAAACACATCAGCGACGAAAAACATGTCGTTGTTGATGTTATGTAAATGTTTTTTAAAAAATTATTAAACACATATCAACGACAATATATATCAGCGACAACACATTTGTATCCTCGCTAATGCCTATATATCAACAACGACACATTTGTGTCGTCACAGATATATATGTAAAGGATCTTATCAATGTTCATAAATGATAAATCATAGATCGAACTACCGAATCAGAAAAGAAAAATTGGGTGCTATCGTATAGCTTTGTATTGGCGATTTACCCTATGGCGGATGTTAGCGGTTTGAATTAAAAAAAAATGTTTACATCAATGATGAAATGATCGTCGTTGATGGAAAAAGACATTCTTGTAGGAAAAACAGCACAGGAGTTATTTGCGCTACTTGTGAAAATTCAACACTAAAAAATTAAAAGTCTTTATTCTAACTACATTTTTGCCATAATCTTTTCCACTCTGAATTTTCTCTCTAACATTTTTCCTCTAATCATTTGATCGTAACAAGATTGATCAGATTAGATAACATCATGGTTGCTTTGAGACAGGGATGTAGGGCTTGTCCTTTCTTCTAATGGGACGATGCTCAAGAAATTATAACACTCAATGATCTTGTAAAGGAAAGCAAACATGTCATGTCCGCAAAGTTTACTTTACGAAGCCATCAAGTAGTTAGTGACTTGGGTAATTTGAGTATGGTCGGTGTATGCCCCGGCAAAATCATCTAACTAGTAAATGACTTAACGGTTCGCCTCCTAGCCTTAACTCACCAAGGTTAAAATTCAGGGATCATACACTCTCCGGAGAGAGTCTACGGTGAAAGACTTTTCACTTATAAGTATAGAGATAGCAACTAAATAACCCACAATCATATAATACCAGAATAAACTGAAATCATCATAAATAACTTAACATAAATCTCCAAATGTACGATCAACGACCAGTCATCAAAACACCACAATAATACAAAACATAAGTCTAGGAAACATAGTCAAAGTCTAACCTTAAGCAAATAAAGCATATGGATGATATCTATCATCTCACGGCGGGTATGGCCCCCGCTCCTCCACATGCTGACAGCAATACCGGGTCCAACTCCTTAAAGACGATCCTGAGCAAACTCTCTAAGATCACCAAGCGTATCTTCGGATGCATGATCAACTAGACTATCTATAAAACAACATAGGTTTTACAGGTGGAAAAGACGTAAGCGTAAGTCTACGACTTAGTAAGTAATAATACACATGTTATCCAAGTTATCATTTTATGAACTTAGTTTATAAATCACAGGCATTTGATAATCCAGTTATGGTATATACATGTCATGATAATACAATATATTTATAATACATGATATAGTAAGTGAACATGTCTTATGTCAACAATATGATCTACCCGAGACATTAAACCCCTCTCGGCAAGGTTTACGCGTTCTTGTAAGAACATCTGGTATAATACCAGTTCCCCAGATATTGTACAAACATACTGTCTTATACTAGCAGTCAGACCGAGTCCGACCTCAGGTGGCCCATACTACTAGCAAAGCCGTAACAGTGACCCCATTCGAGGAATGGTGCGCTGATCATAAATAAAACAACCATTGGATCCAAGGCCCACATATTTTTAATAAATTATCTGACCATATGGTTAACCTGGAATAATAGTAAGCCCATGGCTTTTTTTCGCACGCACTAGTGTACCATGTCATACGATGCAATATTAATCTTTCACCGTCTTTTATATGCATGTATTTTACAAACTCATTATTTCATTATCTCATTAATCACAATCATTTTTGAAAAGTGGAGTTCACAGTAATTAAAAATAGGCATTTCATGTGAGTTGTAAACATGCATGTTTTATAGATAAAATAATCATGCTTATACGGAAAAATCACAATAACAAATATCAGTGTAAGTTTTATTCACTTGTGTCGTAAGGATCCACCAAATAGTACTCCAAGTTTTCTCCGACCTCTGAATCTGAAAAAGGACCTTAGAGTTAGTCTTAAACTAGGCTAGAACTATTATAGGTTCCAAACTAACCAAAAAGGGTCTTCTGGCCGTGCATCAAACGTTTGACCAAGGTATGTCGAATGTTTGATTTAGTTTAGAAACTCATTCTGAACCATAACTCCATTCTAACTTATTTCTAACACATCCTAGGGTCTTCCTATGGTCTCCTAAGCAGCAAGAGACCATAGTAACATTCTCATACAGGACTTGGTACATTAAATAGTCATAAACGCATCAAACTATCGTTAACCTAAAGCTTAAGCCAAAACTACATAACATAATGTATAAGGTCATCTAGACAGCATAAAAACAACATAACAACTATATTAAACGAGCTAGGTCGAATAGGTTACCTCCTTGTGAAGTGAGGGACCAAAAACCTCTTCATTCCTCTTCAAACTCTCTCTCAAACACTCACACAAGGAGAAATGAACACAAATGGGCGGAAATGTGTTGAGGGTGAAGGGATGAGGGGTATTTATAGGGTTGGAGATGCTTGGGTAATGATTGAAGGGTATTTTCAGTTTTTGGTGCACATCGACCATTTGAGGTATGGCGTCAAACGTTTGATGTACTATTACCTAGAGATCCTAGGATTTTCATTAAACGTTCGGTGTACTATATTGAACGTTTGATGTACGGTCTGACACACATGCTGGATGTGTGACTTGCTATGAATAGTAATGAACAGTGCATCATGACAAATCAAACGTTTGATGTACCATCGAACGTTCTCTACTATCATCAAACGTTCAACTTGTCAGGTCGAATGTTTGATGGGCCAGAAATATCCAATTTTGCCTATAATCCTTGTTTAATCTCTTGGGGTATTACAACTAGTCATTCACCGTAGTCCTTTGACAGACTCCAACACCATAAGAACATGAAGAGTAGACTCTCCGAGATGGAGGAGAGTGAGACATGCTAGTTTCACCATCTGTTACTTGGTTGCACTATTTGAAAAACCCACATTTACTCCGCTATAAACATCAAACAATTATCCATAATTAAAATCAAAACTAGAGATTTTATTAAGGGAGTAGGCTAAGGAAAGAAAGAAAGCGAAATAAATAATAAATAAAAACTAACGTGAACGGCAGCACTTTCTGCCGGGATTCTTGTCTAGTTTGGAAGTCCACACAATGCAATTTTCATGGCCACCAACGGCATCGAATGAAGGGGTGGATCAAAATTGCTGGATAAGGAGGAGGGGTGGCTAGAAGTAGCATAAATCACAGCGAAGGGCTAAGATTTATATGGGCCGGGAGCGTCCTGAATGGGCAATCTCTAACCCAGTGGCCTAGTTGAAGGCAGCAAAAACTGGTGTCACATTGCATTCTCGATGCAATCTCAAGTGCAAGATACTTTTGTGACAATGAGGATAAGGAATTGTTGTTGCTATGTGCATGATTGATCACTAAAAGGACCCAACTTTACCTTTTAAAACTTGTAGAGGAAGGCTAGTGGCTGTGGCAATTTTTTTTTTTTAGAAGTACGATCGACTCTACGATTGTATCAAGATCGATTGGACTAGTGCATTGAGATGACACAAAAACCAAAGCTTTCGATTGATCCTTAGATCTTATCATGATCAATCGGACTCGTGCACAAGGATACTACAAAAATCTATAGAGTTCGATCGATCATTTGATTGTATCACAATCGATCATACTAATCCACTAGGACTGATCAGACGTTCGATCGAACCTTCAATTGCGTCAAGTTCGATTGATCGTGGTATGATCAAATGATCAAAATATAATTCTTTCTAATTATCTAAAAAAATTAGAAAATGGTGTATATATATATATATATTAAATAAAAATAGAAAATAGAAAACTAACAACATATTAAAAAGAATTAATTCTTTTCTATAGGTTTTAATTTTTTTTAAAATATTTAATAGGCTATATGATTTATTTTTAAAATTGGTCATCAACGTTCACCCTAAAGTCGACACTGATAATAGGGCATTGGTGTCGACTTTTGGGTCGAAGCTGATGTTTTCTTATTTTCTATTTTTAATTGGTCATCAGTGTCGACACCCACGTGTCGATGCTAATACATGGTTATAAGACTTTTGGGTTGACACTGATGTTTCATTATATTATTTTTTTCTATTTTTAACTGGTCATAAGCGTTGACCCAATTGTCGACAGTGATACCATGTATCAACATCGACACGTGAATGTCGACGCTGATAATGGGGCATCAACGTCAACCTTTGGGTCAACACTAATGCCCTTAGTATCAACGTCGATAGTACTTGATTTTGATGAGAGTTTTAATGTATATATTAATTTATATATAATATCAGCGACGACATTGGAGTCGACGCTGATATTTTTTTATTAGCATCGACTTTTTTCATTGTTAATGGGAGAATGTTGTCGCTAATATCTTCTTACTTCAACCCGTGCGGGAAAATTTCCCGCCAGGTTATTAACAACGACATATAAGTGTCGAATTTTTTATTGGGACTGATATGAAATTTCTTCTAACATTAGTAGCGGCTATTCATGTCGACAAATAATCTCTTATAGCCGTCGACTTTCAAAAGTCGCTGCTGATAAGCACTTATCAACTCAACTTTTGGGTCGCCGCTGATAAACACTTATCAGCGCAACTTTTAGGTCGCCACTAATAATGCCACTGCTAATGATGATATTTCTTGTAGTGGGGGGAGGCCTTGGCAATTTGACGTAGATGCCACATATAAGGGGTGAGCCAATGCTTATATAATTATGAAATGTGATTGGAAGCTTGTGTTTGGTCCCATGAAAGAGGATGGCGTACTCGAGAATTCTAAAGTAGAGAGAGTTTTTCTCTTAATTAATAGTGAAGATTTCTTCACAAAAAGAAAAATAGTTAGGAAATAATGGACAAGGATCCTCCTCATTTCAAGTGAAATGGAGATGAGCCATTTCATGGTTACAATTTTATTTGGTTGCATTTAACGGTACACATGATGCAACATCATTTAAAATTTGTAAATGACGTGACAACATATTCACTATGCGGTATCATATACACTGTTAAATTTATAAAATAAGATCTTGACCATGAAATAACTCCTCTCCATTTCCATTTCACTTGAAATGGAAAGGATCCTATTCTAGGAAGGAATGGCGTAGCTTCTTTAATTCATAACTCGAGGTTGAGTATATTTCAAGAAGGGAAGTCTCATGTAGAACAAGTTTCCCACGATTGAATGTAGCAATTTTGAAAGAAGCATGGCTCAAAACGCAGAGACACGAAGGTTGCGGTAAATGGGCATTTGAAAGCCATTTGAATGGCGCTCATCCAAGGAGTTCAGGGCAAACACAGAAAAGCTGCATTCAAAGCAATGTCTGGACAAGCATTCCACTCAATTTTCTTCATTTTCTCCCGCTTCAGCTATGTACACCATTGATGCACTGTTCAATCAATTAATAAATTGATCACATAAATCTTCTCAGAACTGGGTTAAGAGTTCTTACAATTCAACCTCTAAAAAGTGATATGTGTTCTTTAAGCATGCGAGAAACACATGCTTTCTTATTAACGCTATTAAAAAAGGATATGAGAAGCACATACTATTAAAAAAAAATGTGCTTCTTACACGTTAATGGACATATGTCATATTTTTTTAAGCTGGGTTGTAGAAGTTGCTACAACTCAGTTTGTAGGAAATTTTTGTGGTTAATAAATTATGTATCCTTAACGAATTTTAATTAATAGATGGTCTTTGCGCGCGCGCGCACACACACACACACACATATATACATATATGTGGTACATGCTAAAATAAAAGCTACTGTTGAATAAATTTTCCAAATGGCTGGGCTAGCGATGAGCAACCTTCAACATAGAGAAAATGGTTATCAGAGCCCGTTGGTCCCAGGGGTACCAAGGACACTCAGATGCTTAACTCAGCATGGTGTTTGAAGAATATTTTTGAAATAAGGCAGATTTTTTAGAAGGAAACCAAATGCCCCCTTTTACGTGGTGGTTGGTGCTACACTACCTTTTATACTGTTTTCTACAACTACCTTCTGTGTAGACGTCCCACTTTCAATCCTTATTTGTTAGGATTTTGCTTCCCGTCTGTAGTAATGGGAAGTTATCTTCCACGTAGTGGGAGTACAATTATTTTCCATGTAGCGTGTAGTTATTCCCCAATGTAGTAGGGTTGTGCCATTATTTCCGTAAAGTGGGTAGTTATTCCCCATGTAGTGGTCTATGTGAGTGAGGTTGCTTGAGTGAGACCGATGATAAATTATATCCCCAATAGCTAGTATAATGCTTGTTAGGGTTTGTTTGGATTTGAAGTTTTTAAAAAATAGCAATTTTAAAATGTGTGATTTGAAAAATCAATTTTTAAAACCACTTAAGCATTTGGTAAAATCGTAGAAAATCACAATTGAACTTTTAAAATAATGCTTTTTTAAAAACGTACCCCCTTACTTTCAATTTGAAAATACAGTTTTTTCAACATTTTAAACCGTAATATTTTTAAAACGCTCTTCCAAATGATACACTTTTTGCAATTTTTTTTAAAATAACACTTTTAGCATTCAAAATCACACTCCTAAACACACTGAATATCACTCAACTCAATAATTTTAGGTTAATTAGATATTATCTACCATCGGATCCATAAACTCATACTTTTAATTTGTTAGAAAAATTAAAATATAATTTTTGAACACATTTACTTTGGTCAGTTTTATTTATTAATTTTATTTTAGTAATAATTTTCTAATGTGTATGAGTGACCGAATTTCGTTTTTATTTTGCAGTGCTAGCTCTATTGCGCCAACTAGTTTCAAATCTCCTTAAGTTCTTGGGTATACTACGTCAATTTAATGAATACCATTCCTTGTTTAATTTGTGGAGCTTTTTTACTCATCGTTTCATCTAGCTAAGTTTGTATTGTTTCGATTGTTGATAAAGGAATCAAGGATATTTATGAAATGAAGTTAGTCCATATCCTGTCCCATGAACTTCTGGATCGCATGTGCAAAGAAGTATCAATTTTAAATATTGGGCAAGGAGGGGAATTAGAAAGTCGCGTTGACGATGCCATCTTGCGTTCTATTGAGAAAGGGAATTTTGAATTTATTTTTGGTATAGTCAAAGCAAAGGAAGAATTTTTGTGGAGCCGTTGTGAAGACTCAATGTCCTTATTTGCAAATGCTGTCCTACATCGTCAAGAAAAAATCTTTAGCCTTATATACGGGCTTCCTATAAAGAAAAGTTTTTCAAATTGGGTTGATGACAAACAGAATAGCATTTTACATATGGCAGGGATGATAGGAGCTTCGAGTCTACTTAATCGAATCCAAGGTGCAGCTTTGCAGATGCAAAGAGAACTACAATGGTTTAAGGTCATCTCTCTCATTTCAAACTTTTCTCATATACTTTCACTATTAACTGTTAGGATTAGTATCCTAAAAATCAAATTGATTCAATTTTTTAAAATGAAATTTGTTTTAGTTTTAATATTCATATTGTTTGGGTAATAGTGATTCATAAGATTAATTGAATTTCTCGTTATATTGTATGTGATTTAGGTGTTTTAAGTGCAATTAATGTACAAAATATCTAAATCACAAGGTCCTTATAACTTGTAAGTTTGAGTTCTTAACAAGTAATTAAATTGGGTATTTTATTTGCAATGGCTATAACATATTAACTATTTATGATATAATGATCATTATGGGGAAGGGAGTAGGTTGATGGAAGTATTCTTCTGGATTTGTCAAAGGAAAGATGACGGAATTCAACTTCTTGAGAAGGTTTATGATTCCGCATTTAGGCGAGACTCATAAACATAGTTTCTGAGAGTATCTAGAAAGAGTAGATAGCCACCTCTTGTGTGTTCCCAAACATCAACAAAAACGATAGTTACCAAATACTCTTTTATATTATATTTGAATTGTATGCAGAAGGGTTTTTTGCCCATTCTTGCTTGTGTTGTACCCAGAAACTAGGCAAATTATACTGTCAATCTCTACTTCAGCACAAAGCTAGGAATTTTTTGTAAATGATTCCAAGATTGTCAAAGCCATCTATTTCCAAAAGGTTCCCAATCCATGTCCAATACGGGTAGCGTTTTGGATAGTCATGGGTTGTAAAAGAATACCATGAATCTTGACAGTATCAGTTTGGGAGATTAGTTTTTCAAGATCAAGCTAAGTATTCTCCGTGGAGAAAGAAGAATGGAATAGAAAAAATAGTGGAGACAAAATAAACATTTGGGGAGAAGAAAAGTCATTTCTTAGTCGCTACAAATATTTAATTACTTGGAAATCTTATTATAGTTGACTCTGCACACAATATATTATCATTTGATATACAGTAATAGGAGTAGGGCCTTATTGGGGATTATATCATTTGATCAGGAGATATTTTAAGTATCCAAACCGCACATAATTCATTATGCACAAATGTTAAAAGTATAGATGGCGAATAGGATTCTAGATGCTTTAGGACTTAGAACACAAACAAACAAACAATTAAAAAAAATAAAGTAAGTAAAGTTCAAGTTTTTGGGATAAAATAAATAAAGTTAAAGTATATATCTATAATACTAATTAAACGATCATACTCATCCTTTATAAGTTTAAGACTTTGGATAACTGATAATTTAATATGATATTCATCTTATCTTCGTAATTCACTTTTTTTTTTTTGCAATTAGTTATATCACGTATTGAGCTTTAATGTTAATATTTACTTTTCCTATATAGAAGGTTAAATACTCTATCTTTATACTATTGTTGCTGACCAATAGGGTATCAAGTTTATATGTTAGTAGTTTTTTTTTTTTTTTGAAAAACTATACTTACCCCTCTCAAACTTACAATTAAATTGTAATGCCCTCCAAACTTTAAAAAGTTACAGTTGACCCTTAAAATATCTAGTCGTTTCACTTAGTCCCCTCCATTAGAATCTTGTATTGAATCCGGTAAAAAGTGAGTAAAATGTCCATTATACCGCTATCATTTCTATAAAAATACAATTATGTCCTTCAACTAAAAAAATTCACTAGCCACAAAGACCCACGACCTGGCCGCAAGTTTTCTAACACTATGATTTATTAATTTTATGTGATGTGGGGGTGTTATTGTCATTTTTTAAAACTTCGGTCAAATTTAATGGAAAATCCTAACAAATGAGACTATGTAAAACGGTTAAGTAGTTTTGGGGATCAATTGAAACTCTTCAAAGTTTGGGGAACATTTCAATTTTGGTGTAAGTTTAAGGGAGTATAATTATAATTTTTGAAATTTTTTTGGGATAAAGTTGGAGTTATAAGAATTAAATCAACAATGCAGGAAGTGGAGAGTATTGTCCCTCCTAGGCTTAAGGATGATTCAAACAATGATGGTTTGACTCCTAGGGAATTGTTTACGAAGAACCACAAGGACCTGATGAAAGAGGGAGAGACATGGATGAAGGGCACATCAACTTCTTGTACAGTAGTAGGTGCTCTCCTTGTTACTATTATGTTTGCTGCAGCCTTTACTATTCCAGGCGGTAACAAACAAGATGGTTACCCTGTATTCTTAGATGAAAAATTGTTCATGCTCTTTATAATATCTGATGCCTTGTCGCTCTTTTCCTCATCAACTTCAATGTTGATGTTTTTGGGAATTCTGACATCACGCTATGCAGAAGATGATTTCCTTGAATCCTTGCCAAGAAAGATGATCATAGGCCTTTCCACTCTTTTCTTTTCCATTGCAGCCATGATGATAGCCTTTTCTGCTGCTCTTTTAATTATGCTACATGGACAATCATGGATTGTCATTCCTATCGTTTGTTTGGCTAGTGTACCCGTCACCCTATTCGTATTGATGCAGTTCCCCCTTCTTGTTGACATGTTCATTTCAACTTACGGACAAGGTATCTTTGATAAGAAAATGGAGCGGTGGGTATAACTTTATTCATTTGGTTGTATAATGTAAACGTGATCCATTAAGAATTGGCATACCTACCAGAACTAATGATTTTCTTTTCTTTGTTCTTGGACGAATGGTTGATAAACTTTCAGTTGGTTTATGTTGCATATTTTGTGATTTATCCATCTGCCTTTAGACAAATTATTATTTAATCCTTTTATTTGTCAATTTTAAATTTTATATTGTTCCAAATATAATCTCTTTGACGCACGCATAGCAGCACATGACCTCGTCCAATAACCGCCAAATCATGTTAGGTCCCCCAAGTTGCTTGACTCAAAGGCAATCTTTTAGAGCCTAGAACGGCTTAACACCAATCCTTACCAATCACACCATATCCATTTGAAGTCTACCAAAATTAACATCAAATTATAAAAATTTAGGTTGATTTCCTTAGTGGCGGACCTTATAATTCTTTTGTTTTTCTTTTTTTTTTGGGGGGGGCGGGGCGGGAGGGAATTAAAATGTAATGAAAAGATAAGTTTTTAGGATAACTTCACAGTCTACATGTTCTAACACTAAAGTGATGCACATGCTGCTTCCAATCAAAACAATCTTTAGATGGTTAAATTTCCCAAACCAAACAAAAGCATTCAGAAATAAGTTACACACTAAACAATATATAACACAGTCGGAGAAAGTACCGTACCTCATATATGTACCTAGCTTGTGTGTAGTTTAGTCACCACAGAGACCACAAACGTCTATTATTGTGCGGAAGACATACATATTGGGAGTACTCAAGTTTTGCATCGATGCTTCATATGCTGTCAAATTAAAGTAGACACCAGGCGTCCAAATATAAGGAAAAAACAGTATATAGTTTTAGACATACCTCACATCCCTTTGCCCCATTCTCCATGACAAATCTCAGGACACCATAGCAAGCCCTACAAACACAAGAGACCTTACTTATCACACAACTAAAATGCAGAGGAACAAACACATGCTTTAGAAGAAAGGCCATAAATAACCATCTTCCATTACTTTCATTACTTAAAGAACCACATGGAGCCATCAAAGAGATAATTCAAAAGTATTTAACACAACGTTGACACCATGTGAGAGATAATTCAAAAGAATTTAACACAACCTTGAGACCATAACATGGAGCGCTAGAAAGTGACGGTGTCAAACAGGAAAATGTACCCAACGATTCAAGAAACACATTGAAAAAATAGGGGTAAAATAT
>FXXK01001159.1:4905-16665 GCA_900184695.1 Betula pendula | reverse complement strand
ATATGCACTATAAAGTAAATTTTCTCTAATATAGTAATATAAAAAGATGAAGAGAATTTGAGACTATAACAGTAATGTAAAAGTCTTACTCTTTATTAAAATTCTAATGTCTAAATTTTAACCATTATACCCATGTCCACCAACATATAGATGAATAACATTGAAAAAAAAAACCACTAATGCTTAAAATAATCCGTTGATCGTCAATGAAATAAACACTTTCAAAAAAAATAAAAGATAAACTGTGACAAAAAAATATGAAAATACATAAAAATAATAGGGGAAACTTCAAACAGAATCCCCCGAACTTTCCACCGAGTTTAAAAGAACCCCCCTCAAACTGACCTTCTCCTCATTTCACCCCTCGAACTGTCCAATTCTATCAAATAAGACCCCTTCCGTCTGTTTTAACCCGTTAAATTTTTAAAATTCCCAAAAACCTGGTATTTTAAACCAAGAAAAAATTAAGAAAATTAACCCTAAAAATGAGGGTATTTTGGGAAATTTTAAAAAATTAACGGTAAAAACAGACGGATTCAATGGAAATTTTTATTGTCACATTAGAGCGAAAGCACTTAAAAGTATACGTAGCATTTCGCTTAATAAAATTAGCAGATATGAGATTCGAGAAGCTTCATCCAGTTTTCCTGTTCAGGTTCTTCGGCTGGGTCGTTAGGATTGGGGGCCCAAACAACTAGCTTTTGGTTTTGGAACGACCATGCACTCGTGGGCTTGTAGAGATTTTTTTGGCTCAGTGTGGCTTTGTTTTTAGGAAAATAATTCTTAGGGTAAATATAAACATAAGCCTGGGCTGAAATAAACAGTATTTCAGCCCAGACACATGAACAGTGATTCGTGGGTCCATAAACAGTGATTTGTGGGCCCATGAACAGTAATTTTATTATTTTTTTTTATTTTTTTTTTACTCTCATTCCAGCCTGGGCTGAAACAGCCCAGGCTGATGCCAATCACTACTCTAATTCTTAAGGACGGTTGACCGATAATAAAAACATTAATATTTTTATGGTTCTTTTAACTGAAATTTGAAAACAGTTATAGAAAATATTTTCATTTTAATGTTATTTGAGAATAAATTGTTTCTAAATCTAAAAATAGTTTGTAGAGAATCCAATCAATCATAGAGTAGAAACTGAACCGAATACTATCGATTTATTTCAATTGAGTTGCTCGGCCCGATCAGATTTTCAGATTTGGCCCATCACGTATAATCACTCGTTTTTGGGCCTCCTCATCACACACATACACACAAATACTCTAATGCAACACATGGAACACAAGTCACAATCAATCCACGGCTAAACATACAACACATGCACTAAGCCAGTCATAATTCATATACATTTACGAAACACACACAAAAGAAAACCAATAAAACTTTGGGAGGTTAGCTTTTTTATAATTACAAAGATTTACAATAATTATCTGTGTAGGCCGGTCTTACAAATTCAATGATAAATTTGCAAAAAAAAATGAACAAGAGATGTGCAAGTTAATTACACCAAACAAATCTCTAAATTTTATATGTAAAATTCATGTGAAATGATAAGAATAAAAATTGTAGTAATATGCACTCAGGACAAGATAGTTTGATAACATAATTTATTGCAGGCTAGGTGACAATCAAGTGATCAAACAGCCACGACTCTTTCTACAACTTTTAGTTTGAATTGCATTTTTGTTGTTCTTGTATATCAATGTCAATTGTCAAAGTGTGAGATATTGCAAAGCGGAAAAAATATATATATTTTATTAGACTTATTTGTTTTTCTTATTTAACTCAACCTCGTGCATGAAACATATCTCACCATCACAATTGACGACTAGGAGCTCAACGATATATGTCATTAGTTTCTAGAGGTGTCTATTTTTGTTTGAGAGTTTTTTTTTTTTTTTTTTATCTTAATATTCCTGAACGTAATTATAATTGTGAAATATCAACCAATTAATTTCAAAATTATTAGATATTGAACCTTTTCTATTTCTTTTGGGAGAGATCGAAGAGCCTTCACAAGGGCCATGGCTTAGGGCCTGAACTAATAAAAGGCTTGCGGGACTTCTGTCCTCCAAACCCCAAAATGTTTTCTAATTTTTTTTAAAAATTATTTCTATAATTCTGTTTAAAAATAAATTTTACCTCCTTTAATTTTTTTTCCACATCGAAAATTTTAGTATGACCTATGGGTTGGCCACAATAGAAAGATAAAAATGCTAATAGACTTGCATTTTCTAGAAATCTCACGTTTTGATGGTTGTAATTGGCATTAATTATTTGATTGAGCTTATTTATTATAGCGGGTGATCCAACAATTTCGATAAGTTTTTTTCTTTGTCAAAAATATCCTTTCTATTCTTATTAAAATAAGGTTGAGGGTTAAATCGTGGGTTCAAACTTCAAAACCCTCTTATATAACTTATTCAGAACAAAAATATTGATGCTACTATGTTGCTAAGTAATTAAAATTGTCATTACTTCTCAGAAAAAAAAAAATTAAAATTGTCATTACTCTATTTATCTAGATAATATATTTTATGGTATTATATGTACTATATTTTGAGGTATTTGTGCCAAGTAATTTGAACTATTGTTATCGTTAACAAACAAAATTGATTAAAGAACTTCTATGTTACGTTCTTGTGTGACTGAACGTGTAATAGGTTTCTGAACTGGAAAGTTACCAGGATCGTTCTTCATTTGTTTCCCTATTTTTGGAAAACTAAGAGAAAACAATTCTAGCGGTAGGATTTTCGAGGAATCCTGGACCTCCTTTGATAGAGCAATTAGAGAAGCTCACAAACTCTTTACAAACACAGGGTTTGAATAATTTCTTTCTTCACTTTTTATTCAATAACCATGCAGTATTTAAAAGAACATAATACAATAAAAGTAGAGTCCCACGTATAATAGGACTTCATCTATCACCTATGACTAACAAGATAAGACTCATACTTTAATAACAATAGTAAGACTCCTAGGATAACATTAGACCTATAAAGCTATTAGATATCCAATGACTAGACTCCTATTGAAAAGCAACATGGAAAATAACATAGTAATCCAAATAACTAGACTCCTATTGAAAAACAACAAGGGGAATAACATAGTAAACATCAACTACAATACTACTCTGCCACACGTAACACTCCCTCCTCCTTAGGATTGTCCTTGTCCTCAAGGGCAAAAGATGGAAATCGCTGCTGAAATTCTTTCAAATTTTCCCATGTGGCGTCATCATGTGAAAGGCCCTCCCAGTGCGCCAATACCTCCGTAATGCCCTTCTTAGTGCGAAATTCTAATACAGCCCTCGGTCTTGGTAGCGTGCGCCCATCCTCCTCCGGTGGGTAGATGCCTTCTATTAAGAAGAGCTTCTTACATCGATGACCTGGCCGAAATTTCTCGTCACAGTTGAAGCATAGGCCTCTCTCCCTCCGATCCTTCATCTCTTTCTGTCAATGTTCTTATGGGTGGAGTTGCACCTTGTGTTTAAGAGAAATTTGGTTTTGATTCAAGAAAAGTGGCTTTTTCTTGAGAAAACACACGTGCCTCATAGAGGCGTGCTAAACCCACAGCTGCTGTCAACGTGGTTGGTTTAGCAGCCTGCACCTCTGTCCTTATGGACTCCTTTAACCCACTTACAAAACATCCTACCTGATGTGCTTGAGATAATTTTCCAACTCTACTGAGTAGTCTCTCAAATTGACACTGATATTCCTTAACACTTCCAGTTTGTTCCAACTTTGAGAGATCTCCATAAAAATCTTCAACATGTGTGGGCCCAAATCTGACATGCAATGCTTCCTTCAAATTTTCCCATGAAATATTTTCCACATCTTCCTTGAATATCTGGTACCATAACTGTGCCTCTCCCTCAAGATGATAAGCGGTTAATAGCACCTTATTCTCTTCCTCAGTTTGCTGAAATTCAAAATACTGCTCGACCCTACAAACCCAACTAGTTGGATCTTCAGTCCCATCATAGCGTGGACAAACTAACTTTGCCAATTTTGAATTCAATGGCCCTTGCGATGAACCCATGACTCCCTTGTCTTTGCTCGTTTTAGAGGAAGATGTCTCCTCATTGCTTTTCTTTTCTGAGAGTGCTTCCTTGAGTTGTGCACTAAATTGTGCACTCAATCCTTGGAATAATGCCTGCATCTCGCGTTTCATGGATCCCATTTCAGACTCTAGCTGTTCCAAGCGTTGGTCTAACATGTTTGGCTCTGATACCACTTTGTTACGTTCTTGTGTGACTGAACGTGTAATAGGTTTCTGAACTGGAAAGTTACCAGTATCGTTCTTCCTTTGTTTCCTTATTTTTGGAAAACTAAGAGAAAACAATTCTAGCGGTAGGATTTTCGAGGAATCCTGGACCTCCTTTGATAGAGCAATTAGAGAAGCTCACAAACTCTTTACAAACACAGGGTTTGAATAATTTCTTTCTTCACTTTTTATTCAATAACCATGCAGTATTTAAAAGAACATAATACAATAAAATGTAGAGTCCCACGTATAATAGGACTTTCAATCTTCACTGATGAACTAACAAGAATAAGACTCATACTTTAATAAACATAGTAAGACTCCTAGGATAACTTAGACCTATAAAGCTTTTTAGATATCCAATGGACTAGACTCCTATTGAAAAAGCAACATGAAAAATAACATAGTAATCCAAAATAACTAGACTCCTATTGAAAAAAACAACAAGGGAAAAACATAGAAACATCAAACTTACAATACTATTCTGCCACACGTAACATTCTAATTGAAGTTTATACTCTCTCTCTCTTTTCTTTTCTCTTTTTTTTTTTTTTTTTTCAGGAGAAACTGGGAAGCAAAATAGGAAGGTGAAATATTAATCTAGTGGAAAATAAAAATAAAAAACTAATGGCAAATTACTATAACGTGATATTGGTAAAGAGTTCTAAATAGAAGGGAAAATTATTAGTTTAATTAAGCCAAATAAATGTTTTTTTTTTCTAATGCATTTTTAAGAGTTATTTTTTATTTGAAAAAATATTCTGATTAATTTTGAGTTATTAATATTTCATTTTTTTTAAAAAAAAAAAAGCCTTAACAAACAAACAAGCCTCTAAAACTTCTAGTCTGGCTGCCTGAAAAGAGACCGCAATTGCACCCATTGGTTAGAAATTTCATGTATAAACCAGAGCACCCAAGAGAGAGAGGATCAGGAAGGACAAGTTTTTTCTTGGCACCTGCCACACTCTTTTCCCCCGATCGGATCCAGAGCCATTAAAGCTCGAATTTTAAGGTCTGTATAGGAATTCTGTTCATTAATCTTCGAGTCCGAGCTTACCAAATTAGGTCTTTTAGGGATATCACTATCATTATTAAGCATTAAAATTCTTAGAATTGGAATTTTTCAAATTTTTTTTTTTTTTTTCGTTTTCTGTTATTAAATTGAAGCAGAATTTATGGTTTATTGTTTAAAAAAATGCGCCTTATTCATTAAATCTTCATAAGAAGAAGAAATAAACTGAAGCAATGAATTGAGTATTGGCTATTTAGTTCTTTGATTGATTTGAACCTTTTTTATTTTATTCTCGTTTTTCAGGTTTCATGTATTGTGCAAGTATAAAGAAAAATCTGAGGTGTATTGGGCTGCTGCCTCTTGATTGAATTTGAAGTTAAAAGGGTTTGATTGCATTTGAAACTTCATCAGTCTTAGAAGGTTAAGCAGAACATCAGAGAATTGGGTTTTTGAATTCTGATTGAATAGAATAAATTTTTGGGCTTTGATTGCATATAAAATATTACAACTAAAAAATAAATGGTTGAAATGTCAAAGCTTAGTATTGGATTTCGGTCTCTAGAGGGAAGAAGTGGTGGCTTGAAAGTTCTGTTTTGTGGATTTCATTTCTATATATTTGTTGTAAGCAAAAGATGTATAGCAATTTTAAGGAGCATGCGATAGAGTATGTGAAGCAAGCAGTTAAAGAAGATGATGCTGGAAACTATAGTAAGGCATTTCCCGTCTATATGAATGCATTAGAGTACTTCAAGACCCATTTGCAGTACGAGAAGAATCAGAAGATTAAGGAAGCGATTACTCAGAAATTAATGGAATATTTGAGGAGGGCAGAGAAGATAAATTAAGGCCATTCTTGATAGTGGAGGAAATGGGCCTAATGGTGATGCAGCAGCTGCTGCGCGACCAAGTACAAAGTCGAAGGGTGGAGAAGGGAAAGAAGGGAACGATCCGGAGCAAGCAAAGCTCAGGGCTGGCCTTGATTCTGAGATAATTAGGGAGAAACCGAATGTGAAGTGGAGTGACGTGGCTGGTCTTGAGAGTGCCAAACAGGCATTGCAAGAGGCTGTCATACTGCCTGTTAAGTTTTTCCCCAGTTTTTTACTGGTTAGTTCCTTAATCATTGTGTTTTAATTTTGGCTTATCTGCTTTTGTTTTCTGGTTGAACCTGGGTATGCTTTCAATGTTAATAAGAATGGTTGGGTTTATGGTAAAACTTGATTCTTATGAAAACATGCCACTTGTACCCAAATGCAAGTCAATCAATTAGCAAAGAATGTGTACTGAAATTTCTGACTTTCAGTTTCTAGTAATTCTCATTTCTTTAAAGCTGCTATGGAAACTGTATGCTTAAATTATACAAACCTACTAGAAACAAATGAAAAGATTTGTGAAGAACTCATATAGCACAATCAACAATTGCTCTCTCCCTTTCTCTCTCTTAGGTATAATAGTGAAAGAAAACTCTGATATGTTATATTCTTTCAGTTGAATTCATTAAAATATTGGCATCCTTCTAAGTTCTGGATCCTTCACAATAAGGCATTACAATTCTTTGTGCTGTGAAAGAGTGTTTAAATACCTGTCATTGCTCAAAGTATTGGCCTTATCCTGATCTTGACAAAAGCGGCCAAGTCAGAGCAGGTAGAAATGACCATTTTAAGAGTTATATTTGCCATTGCTTCATTGATTGTTTGATTATCCGATTAGTCTATCTTCCAATTGTACAGATACATATTAAGAAAATAACAAGAATTATTATGAGAAGAAGGCTAATCGACTATCAAACAATCAAGAAACAATGCAAATATAACTCTTAAAATGGCATTTCTACCTGCTCTGACTTGGCTTTTTGTCAGATCAGTAAGGCAATACTTGAGCAAATGACAGGTTATTAAACACTCTTTCACAGCAACAAAAATGTGTAATGCCGTTATATTTGAAATCCAGACTTAAAGGATGCAATATTTTAATAATTCACTGAAAGAATATAACATATCAGGTTTTCTTTCACTATATACCCTAAGAGAGAGAAGGCAGAGAGCAATTGGTTGATTGTGCATAGTAGTTCTTCACAAATCTTTCATTTTTCTAGATGATATGGTCATATTTTAAGCATACATTCCCATAGACAGCTTTAAAGAAATGAGAATTACTAGAAACTGAAAGTCAGAAATTTCAGTACACATTCTCTTGCTAATTGATTGACTTGCATTTGGGTACAAGTGGCATGTTTTCATAAGAATCAAGTTAACCATAAACCCACCATTCTTATTAACATTGAAAGCATCACCAGGTTCAACCAGAAAAACAAAAGCAGATAGCAAATTAAAAACAATGATTAAGGAACTAACCAGTAAAAAACTGGAAAACTTAAACAGGCAGTATGACAGCCTCTTGCAATGGCCTTGTTGGCATCTCAAGACCAGCCATCACTCACTTCACATTCGGTTTCTCCCTAATTATCTCAGAATCAAAGCCAGCCTGAGCTTGCTGCTCCGGATCTGTTCCTTCTTTCCCTTCTCACACCCTTCGACTTTTGTACTTGGTCGCGCAGCAGCTGCTGCATCACCATTAGGCCCATTTCCTCACTATCAAGAATGGCCTAATTTATCTTCTCTGCCCTCCTCAAATATTCCATTAATTCTGAGTAATCGCTTCCTAATTCTTCTGATTCTTCTCGTACTGCAATGGGTCTTGAAGTACTCTAATGCATTCATATAGACGGGAAATTGCCTTACTATAGATTCCAGCAAATCATCTCTTTAACTGCTTGCCTTCACATAGCTCTATCGCATGCTCTTTAAACATTGCTATACATTTCTTTTGCTACAACAAATAATAGAAATGAAAATCCACAAAACAGAATTTCAAGCACCACTTCTTCCCTCTAGAGACCCGGATCCAATACCTAAGCCTTTGCATTCAACCCAATTTATTTTTTTAATTGTAATATTTTATATGCAATCAAAGCCCAAAAATTTTTATTCTATTCAATCAAATTCAAAAAACCCAAATTTCTCTGATTGTCGCTTTAACTTTCTAAGAACTGATAAGTTCCCAACAATCATCAAACCTTTTTTTAACTTCAAATTCAATCAAGAGGCAAGCACCCCAATCACCTCAAGATTTTTTCTTATATTGCACAATACATGAAGACCTGAAAAAGCGAGAATAAAAATAAAAAAGGTTTTACAAATCAATCAAGAACTAAATAGCCAATACTCAATTCTTGCTTCATATTTTTTCTTCTTCTTATGGATTAAGAATAAGGCCATTTTTTTAAACATTAAACCATAATTCTGCTTTCAATTTAATACAGAAATGAAAAAAAAAAAAAAAATTTGAAAATTCCAATTTCTTAAGAAATTTAATGCTTAATAATGATATGATATCCCTAAAAGACCTAGATTTGGTAAGCTCCGGACTCGAAGATTAATGACAAATTCCCTATAGCGACCTTAAAATTCGAGCTTAATGGCCTGTCCGATGGGGGAAAAAGAGTATGGCAGGTGCCAAGGAAAAAACTTGTCCTTACCTGATCCTTCTCTCTCTTGGTGCTCTGGTTTTATACATGAAATTTCTCAAGCCAATGGGTCAAATTGCGGTCTCTTTCACAGCAGACTAGGAAGTTTTTAGAGGCTGTTTTGTTTGTTAAAGGCTTTTTTTTTTTTAAAAAAAAATGAAATATTAATACTCAAAATTAATCAGATATATTTTTTTAAATAAAAAATAACCTCTTAAAAATGCATTAGAAACACAAAAACATTTAAATTTGCCTTAATTACACTAATAATTTTCCCTTCTATTTAGAACTCTTACCATATCACGTTATAGAGTATGCCATTAGGTTTTTTATTTTAATATTTTCCACTAATGTATAATAATTTCACCTTCTATTTTGTTCCCATTTTCTCCTGAAAAAAAAAAAAAAAAAAGGAAAAGATAAGAGAAGAGAAGGTTAAAACTTCAATTAGAATTGTTACGTGTGCTAGAGTAAGTATTGTAAGTTTTTGTGTTTCTATGTATCCCTTGTTGTTTTTTTCAATAGGACGTCTAGTATTTTGGATACTATTGTTATTTCCATGGTGCTTCTTTCAATAGGTCTAGTCCATTGGATATTCTAAATACTTTAAGCTAAGTTATCCTAGGAGTCTTAACTATGTTATTTTTATAAGAAGTCTTATCTTGGTTAGTTCATCAGTGATAGATTGAAAGTCCTATTATACGGGGACTCACTTTTATTGTATTATGTTTTCTTTTTTAAATACTCATGTTTATTGAAATAAAAAGTGAAAAAAGAAAATATTCAAACCCTGGTTTGTAAAGGAAAGTTGGTGAGCTTCTCTAATTGGCTCATCAGAAGGAAGGGTCCCAGGATTCTCGAAAATCCCTACGCTTAGAATTGGTTTTCTCTTAATTTTCCAAAAATAAGGAAACAAAGGAAGAAACGATACTGGTAACTTTTTCAGTTCAGAAAGCCTATTACACGTTTTCAGTCACACAAGAACGTAACAAAGTGGTATCAGAGCCAAACATGTTAGACCAACCGCTGGAACAGCTAGAGTCTGAAATGGGATCCATGAAACCCGCAGATGGCAGGCAATTATTCAAGGAAATTCAGTGCACAATTTAGTGCACAACTCAGGAAGCAACTCTCTCAGAAAAGAAAAGCAATGAGGAGGACATCTTTCCTCTAAAACGAGCAAAAGACAAGGGAAGTCAATGGGTCATCCGCAAGGGCCAATGTGAATTCAAAAATTGGCAAAGGTTTTAGTTTTGTCAATGCTATGAAATGGGAAACTGAAAGTCCTACTAGTTGGGTTGTTAAGGGTTCGAGCAGTAAATTTGAATTCAGAAAACTGAGGAAAGAGAAATAGGGTTGCTTATATTAACCGCTTTAATCATCTTGAGGGAGAGGCCACAGTTTATGGTACAGAAATATTCAGGAAATGTGGAAAATATTTTCATTGGGAAAATTTTAAGGAAGCATTGCAAATGTCCAGATTTGGCCCCAGCAATGTATTGAACGATTTTTATGGAAGATCTCTCAAAGTTGAAAACAAACTGGAAGTGGTTTTTAAGGAAATCAGTTGTCAATTTTAGAGACTACGCAGTAGAGTGGAAAAATTATCTCAAGCCACATCAGGTTGGATGTTTTTTGTAAAGTGGTTTAAGGGTCCATAAGGACAGAGGTCAAGGCTGCTAAACAACACGTTTGACAGCAGCTTGGGTTTAGCACGCTCTAGAGGCACGTTGTTTCTCAAGGAAAAAAGCCCTTTTCTTTGAACAAACACCAAATTTCTGCTTAAAGCAAAGGTCAAACTCCACGCATAAGAACATTTGACAGAAAGAGATGGAAGGATCGGTAGGGAGAAGCCTAAGCTTCAAACTGTGACGAGAAATTTTTCGGCGCCAGAGTCATCGAATGTAAGAAGCTCTTCTTAATAGAAAGGCATCCTACCCACCGAGAGGATGGGGCCGCACGCTACCAAACCGAGGCTGTATTTAGAAATTTCGCACTAAGAGAAGGCATACGGAGGTATGTGGGCGGCACTGGAGGGGCCTTTCACATTGATGAACGCCACATGGGAAAAATTTTGAAGAATTTCAAGCGCAGCGATTTCAATCTTTTGCCCTTGAAGACAAGGACAATCACTAGAGGAGGGATGTTACGTTGGTGGCAGAGTAAGTATGTAGTTTGATGTTTACCTATGTTATTCCCTTGTTGTTTTTTTCATAGGAAGTCTAGTTATTTGGATTACTATGTTTTTTCAATGTTGCTTTTTCAAATGGAGTCTACGTCATTGATGCTCTAATGAGCTTGTATAGGTTTTCTAATGTTATGCCGTAGGAAGCTTAATTTGTTATTAAGGTAAATGAGTCTTATCTTTGGTTAGTCCATAGGTGATAGATAAAGTCCTATTATTACGTGGGACTTCTACTTTTATTGTATTATGTTTTTTTTTAAATACTGGCATGGTTTTGAATAAAACAGGTGAAGAAAGAAATTATTCAAACCCTGTGTGTTTGTAAAGATTTGTGACGCTTCTCTCTTATGGCCTTCTAATCCAAAGGAGGTCCAGGAATTCCATCGAAATCCTAAACGCTAGAAATTGTTCTCTCTAGTTTTTCCAAAAATAGGGAAACAATAAGAAGACGATCGCTTGTAACTTTCCATTCAGAAAAACCTATTACACTCAAGCCACACAACAACGTAAACATAGAAGGTTCGTTTAATCAATTTTGGTTGGTTCACGATAAGAATAGTTCAATTATTGGCAAAAAATACCCAAAATATAGTTACATAATAATACCAAATATATTTTCCTAGATAAATAAGATAATGACAATTTAATTTTTTTTTTTTTCTGAGAAGTATTTGACAATTTTTTATTACTTAGGCAAAACATAGTAGCAATCAATATTTTTTGTTATGAAATAAGTTATATAAGAGGTTTGTTTGAAGTTC
>FXXK01001158.1:183388-220682 GCA_900184695.1 Betula pendula | reverse complement strand
AGAGAGATAGACATGAAGATAAAAGTGAAGAGAAAAAGAAGGGGAAAAAAATAAAAAAACCTAAATCACCGGTTCACTCTTAAAAAATTTGGCTTAAAAAATTGGTTTTTTGTTTAAAAATTATGAGTTCATGCTACATGTCGCAATTTTAGAGCACTTCGTTTGGTAATTCGATATATATATATATAGATATTTTTTTTGGGCCCTAAAGTTATGGTAGGACATGATTAACATCGAAAATATGATATTTTTTTTAACAAAATTAAAATAATACTAAAAAAAATTGTAAAAATAAAATTGTATGCTCTTATCCGAACCAAGCTTATATAAGTATGTTTTATTTAATATTCGAATATATTATTGTGTTCACAAACAACTTATTTATTATTCGAATAAAGTTTAACCAAACCGAATTCATTAGCGGCTAAACTTATCTTACACCCCTATGCACGATACCTTGTCCATGTTTCAATATCACTCGCCTCAGAATTCAAATCCAATAATTCAAGCATCTTAATTCTCTGCGTCACTCTGAATCTTGCTCCAGTGAATGCGGGCCGTGCGTATACGAGTTTACAAGCACCATTTCTGGGAGACTATAAATTGGGCAACTCGTTTAACATGACCATATGATTGTACATTTTTTTTTTTTTTCCCTTTTTGGGCCCTAAGGTTATGGTAGGACATGATTAACGTTATTGTTCAGTCAAACATTGAAAATGAAAAAGGATCTTCTCAATTTTAAAAGAAATTGAGCATATCTAATTAATTGAAAATAAGAGATAAAAAAGTAATTTTAATTTCTAAAAAAAAAAAAAAAATTATCATTATACCCTTTATTTTCAACTAATCAAATTTTTAAGATGGAGAACATCCAGATCCATTGAAAATATGTTGCAGACCGTACTTACTGATTGATCACCCTTTGAATTGTTGAACATCATTAATGAACTGCATTAAATCAATTTGTATTTAAGCAAAATGAATTTCTCTTTTAAATTCTTTTAGTTTTGAAGAAATGAGAGCTACAAATAACAATTAAAAAAAAAAGAAAAAAAGAGAAAAAGAAAAAAAGAAAAAAAGAAATGGACTGAAAGTCGCAAGGCATTAAGGACAACAGAATTCAATAAGTCAACAAGTTTTCTTATAGGAAAAATTTGAAGAAGGCAAAAGCAGTGGAAAGTTGGACGTAGGAAAAATGTACTTGATAGTTGCCCCTCCCATCTTAGACGCCAATGACTTTTAAACACGTCTTATTAATCAACCTAAGCCTTTTGATTAAAACCACATTGACTAATCTCTCTCTCTCTCTCTCTCTCTCTCTCTCTCTCAAAACCCACAAACTAAATTTCTTCTTTTTTCACTCTCCTCTCCCTCCCTCCCTCTCAAAACCACCATGCTCAGTCATGACAGTAAAGAAGATACAGATTTCCATTTCTGGGGTGCAAGTAATACCTCATATTATGATGAAAAGCTCAGTAGCGATCAATTATGGAAAGGAAATACCTCAAAACAAGATACCCATGAAGATTATTATCATGAATCTTCTCCTTTGCTCCCCCACAACCATCACTCAACCAATCTTTCCTCCACGTCAACCAGAACGGCAATTGCAGAGGGTAGGAGGCAGCTTATGGAAATGATCAAAGACATGCCTGAGTCTTGTTATGAGCTCTCTCTAAAAGATATTGTCGAAACAGAACATCAAGTTAAGAAGCCAAAAAAGAAGAAGAAGAAGGCGGCTCAGATGTCGAGGATTTCAAGCATGAAGAGTGAAACTTTCCTACTAAAGATTTTCTTTCCAACGTTTCTAGCTTTGAAGAAGAAAGACAAGGCAGAAGGAAACGGCTCAAAAGACTCTCCAGGGCCATGTTCTGAGGGTGCCAAGCAGAATATCGGCAAGGAATATTGGTGGATGAGCATACTTTTGCTTGCAGGAGATAGTAAAAGAAGTCAAGGAGGGAAAAGCAGCACAAGCAGGTACGTATTTGTTTCATTTACTAATATAATTTTTTTCCCACCGAAAACTTTTTTCGGTGTTAAGTGCTTGCACAAAATCAAAAATAAATTTTATATTTTTGTTCAATCATATTAATAAATTAACAAATAAAAATTAATTCTTATTTACAACATAAAAATATTAATATTAAAAATTTGTTTTTTAAAAAATTAACCTAAAAATTTGAGTTCCGGTAGTAGTCTAGTGATTTGAAAATAAGAAGCTCAAACTTAAAAAATGATTTTATGGTTTTAAAAAATGAAAATTACTCTATGAAAATTAAATAAGCTTTTTCGGTTACACCAAAAATATTTTTTATTGACTATTATTTATTTATTTTTTTCTTGATGACTGGAAACCCCTCCAAGGTAGGCCATTTTGTGTACTCACCACTGTTAGGTAAATTTGGAACCTATGCCTTGTACCCCTCTCAGTATGGATCAATTGAGTTTTGGGCTTTGCCTATGCCTGGGAGGCAAGCCCCAAAAAGCAGTTTGCACTCAGTGAGTTTCGAACTTCAGATCATTAGAAGCACTCAAAGTTCCAACCTTCTACCAACTGAGCCAACCCCTTTGGATTAAATTGACTATTATTTTTAGTCACACCGAATATCAAAAAATACGATCATTTTACGTCAAAACAAACGGATGATGAATAAGATAATGAATTCAAATTAAAATAGAAAACTTTAAAACTAATTCAAAAGAATTGATTATTTTCCAAACTAATTTAAAACTAGTTCATCTTTTTTACATGTCTTCCTATTTGATGCAGCCACGAGGATGCCAATTTCATACCTGGTTGCTGGTCCTTCTTCCACTCCAAGAAAAACAAAACCAAGAGACACAGAGCATGCGTCGTGGAATTGGAATGCAAGTGAAAACTTAGTGGGCCTAGTGCTGAAATTTCCCTGTAAAGCTGTTGTAGTGTTGTATAATCAAAATATTTAGAGTAATTGCTTTCAAAATTACCATTAAATTTGTAATAATTAATTATTGAATTTTAATCAAATGATAATTTTAAAAGTCACATAATTTTAAAAATGACTCAAAGAAAACTTTGAGACCTCCGTCTAGCATTACTCGACATAGACCAATGAGAAAAATAGATTGCTTTGCACTATTCTTGGAGGTTACTATTTTAATCTGAATCATGACCACCAAAGCGTATTGGCTATTATATAATTAAGATATCCTAACCCCAAAGATGGATTTAAACGTAGATTGATTGCCTGCCAAATGGATATAAAGTCTTCTTAATTGGGAACCATTTTCATTTGCAACCAACGCTTAGGAACACAATTTAAGCTCTCAACTATGCTCTGTTTCTTACCTTGCCCTTGGCTAATGGTTCAAGGAGAGTATTAGAAATATAAACGTACCACGGATATAATACGATACGTCGATACCTCTCTTGCTTCGAGATAGAGCATGCTACTAAAGCGATACTGACACAATTCACAGCCTAAATGCCTCACATACTCTAAAAACCAGTGAGACAAAAAGCTTTTTTCTTACTCGTTCACGGCATATCATCATCAAAGAATTGGCTCATTTTTCACTCATTACATGAAAATACACATTTATAATGCCTCTATATGCATCCCATAGAGTAGCCCATTGTGGGCGCCCCTCCGCCGCAGGTTTTACAGGGACATAGGCCGCTCACTGGAGAAGGCAAGGTCCTCAATTCCAAATGCACCTTACTATTACCCAACATCAAACAAGACAACCAATCAAAACAAACTTTTGTCATCAACCTTTTTTTTTTTTTTTAATCTAATCTTGTAAAATCAGTCAAGAGGGCATGGCATGCCTGGTATGGATGATTTTGAATGTGGATCATAAAATAAAAGCAGAAGCATTATCAGCACCAACTCCTTACCAATTTTCTTAAGACAGAAACCTTGGTGCCTTCGCAGTTCGCTGTGGCCGAGGCTGCAACATGACAACTTACAATATTTGAACAGAATGTCGGCAACCAGTCGTGCTTTTGCCCATTGTCTAAACATCAAATCCTAATACCTCCAATAAAAATGCAACTTTTGTGCCCAAATTAGTGTATTTGAGAAAAAATAAACAAAATCCCTTTGAAAATAGACAAGATCCTCGAATGACTGCAACATACGAGATTGCAATAATGAAATTAAAAAAATAAAAAGTAAAAAATTAACCAATTTTCATTTTCTTAATCATGGTACTCAAAGATACACGGGACCAATCTGTTAGTGTGAAATCTCCTTTTCTTAGTAATAATTTATCAGAATTAGATTTCTAAACGTAAAAACCTTTTATTTACAGAAATTGGGGAACTAAATTTTCCCAAATCTTAGGTTCTACGTATCTTTGTCATCTTCCGTATCCTGCAGAAGAACGCCTCTTACTTTTGCCCTGCCCAAATAATATAAAGCCGACTGACTATATGAAAAAATAATAATAATAAAATAAAATATTGAATGGTACTGAGTTGCTGACTCACCTGCGATATGTTGGCACAACACGGTTGGCAACTTTTGTTGAGCCTGTATCTCGAGCTGTTAGCTTGCCTGCAGTTTAACAGGAACCCAGACCGGGCAATATGAGCACAAAACATGCTAATAATTATTTAAAGAAACTTTTTGAAGGAAATTAAATGTTGGGGGCGTTCAACCAAAACAAGGAATGCTGCAAGGTGAAGAAATGAAACTTCAATGAGTTTTATAATTGAACCACAATGTTGAGAAATCGTTCATTGAAAAGGTGGATTTAAAAAAAAAAAAAAGAAAAAGAAAAACACCAAGGCTATTGTGAAAGTCTGTTGAAAAGCAACTGTTTGAACGGGCACTTAGCTACCCACAAAGCAGACACCATCTGTACAAATTTAATTGTTTGAAGAAGATAAAATTAGAAATCAAAGGTGGCTCCTATCAATAAGCAGAGAGCACCCTTTTTTTTTTTTACAAAGTAATATAAGCACAGAGTACCTTAAGAGAATCATTTATGTTAAATTTATTCATTCAAATTAGATAGAGTTATTTTGGATAAATGCAAGTTAGTTAAATAAGTAAAACTAAATTAGCATGGGCTCACAGAGTGCAACCTGATTAGGGCGGGGCACCTTAGTCAGGTTACAGCAATCTATCGTCCAGAATTGAAGTCTTCTCACATATTTTCTTATTAGATTTCTCAATCATACATGCAGCACACCATGCACACTAACGTCTAATTGGAGCCCAACACCTGCTTGAAGTAGCATCGAGTGTCCATTTTGAAAATATCTATATTATTAAGGACAGACACATCATGGTCTCTGACAATAGTAAACAAACAAGATGGAATTTACTGCTAACTGAAAATGCAAAAGTAGTCACTTATTAAAACAAATAACAAGCATCGCTTGCAGAAAAATTACAACGCACACCTGGGGAATTTTGCAAACCATTACTCATAATAGGAGCAGAGACATCTGCTTTGTCAGAGGCATTCATCTTTTGTAACTTCTGCCTCTTTGAGTACAGCTCCAGCTGGCTCTGCATACTTTCATTCCTTTCCTGATAGAAAAAAGAACAAGGTTAGCTAACAAGGAATTGAACAGTAATCTGTTTGCAAATGACAGGCGAATACAGCATTCACTAAGCTCCTGTAAAACATATTTGCTTAAATTTCCTTATTTTAATTTGGGGAGGAAGTTGGCACTAGGAATCATAAAATTAATTATAATCTCCTAATCAACAATGATTTCTGAAGGTAAAAGGTAAAATTTTCCCATTGGATAGAACAAATCACACTCCTCAACTACCAACTTAAGCAGGAGATTTTTTCCTTATTTTAGTTCAAGATGCAATAAAATATAGAGCTGCACCATCATGATATCAAACTTTCAATGGTATAATTTAGGCTGTGTCCATTAGAAATAGTGAAATAGCGTTTTAGAGAATAAATGCACACACACATGACCAACATATAAAACATGGTCCTACATACATCAGGATGGTGAAAATGATTCATACATCTGACCTCAAGCAATTTGACAAGGCTTTATCAAGTTGAGATTAGTTGGATTAGCCCAGCAAGAGAAAGAGAGACCACAGCAGGTAACAAGGATACTTGTAAATTGCTACATAGCTAAAGGTCCATACATAGTTTGAAGTGGTTCACTTATTCTGAGATTACCACATTGTTGATCCATTCGATCATATGAATAGATCAAATTGCTCAATAGCTAACTTAGCAAAACGTATCTATAAGACAAAAGTACGCAAGCTCAATGCAAAATCCTGAATCAGATGGAGGGTTGGAGGAATAATAAAGATTTGTCTCTCTGCAGTAAACTATTTCAACAATGATTTAACTGTTTCCATAAATGTTAACTGTTATCAAGAGGCAAGCCTACCTTCTCGGCTGATATCACTTTTGTCAACTGAAGAGAGCGCTCTTGCTCTGAAAGCACAATCAAGGAGTAACAGTTAATACCAACACATGCCTATTTTAGTCAGACTGAAAGTCATATTTATAGCATGAAACAAAAGGGTTAAGAAAGAAAAAGTGAAAGTAAACCCAAAAAAAATAAAATAAAAGCAGCATAACAAATGGACACTTGAAAGTCATAATGATGTCAGGAAAGAATAAAAATGAAGCACGGGAAGTATAGAATTAGTAAAGACCACAAAACACACACAGTCCAAGCTGAACTACTTTAGTGCCCATAAAAATAGTTGGTGTTATATATCCACATAAACTCAAAGATGCTCATTTTGTATAGAACACGATATTTACAGAAACTGTAAAATGCTCAATTTTGTTAAAACATTATAGCATACAAATTTCAACAGAAATCTGCAACCAGCCTCCACAAAGTCATTGAAAGAAAGAATGAAATGCTCACAAATTCCCTTTTTTAAAAACAAAAAAAAAAATTGAGGGGAAGGGGAGAGGGGAGTAGGAGAAAGACAGAGATTATGGCCATGAGATCACGTCTCAGACTTATGCATTTCTCATCCACTGGAACATAATTGCCTCTAAATCTCTAATGGTTGGTTTTAAACAGTGTCACAAATACAGCTCTTCCTTATCAGCATATATCTTTTTATTACCATGGCAGAATTTAGATCCGCTACGGTGCATATTCTGAACCTCCTGTTTGGGAATGGACAACCTATCTTCAAATTTATTGGTTCATTCAATAAACTTGATAAAATGCGACCACAAAAAGCACCTGACAGCATAGGACACATAACACCCTTGTCTAACTCTGCCAGCACAATTCCACGAACCCCTCAAAAAGGACCCAAGTCACTGTCAGCCATAACTCAAGGACCACCAGTTTCTTTTTTCTTTTTTTTTTTCTTTTGTTTTCCTTTTGTTTTCCTTTTATCATCCTTTAAATTTTCTCAGTAAGGAGATAAGTTCACAGCCTATTTGTACTCTTTAACTGAAGCCACTTCCAGGTAAAGCTATGCAGATTGAAAGGCGTAATTTGTGTCCAATATTCTTTTAACTACAACAACAATATCATAAACCAGATATGTTTCTTCAAACCAACTTTTTCTTAAGGGTCCATTTGGTAGAGAGGAAACTGGGGAGGATGAAAAATTAAGGAAGGAAAAAGTGGAGGAGATTGAAGTTCTCTACTGTCTGGTACAAAAGAAATGTGGAAGGGTGCATGGAGGGGGTGGGGATGTTTTCCACACGGGCCCACACTTTCCAATTCATCCATATATGGGAGGAAAACATTGATGATAATAGGTTGGAAGGGTGGAAGGAGGGGGTGGGGATGTTTTCCACACGGGCCCACACTTTCCAATTCATCCATATATGGGAGGAAAAGATTGATGATAATAGGTTTGTGAGATAGATTTACAATTTGCCACTGTTCCTCCCAATTTCTAAGATTGGATTCTACAATTTTGTCCCTCACCCCTCCAATTTCCAATATCACTTCCTTATTTCATTTTTTTATCATAGATGAAAAGACCATTTTTCACCTTATTATAATTTATGAAAATACAAATGGGATTTAAATAAAACAATGATAGTACATTATTCAATAAACTACAAGAAGTGCATAATGAATTTGGTTCATATGTTTGAAAATTCTACTTGATGCCTTAACAATATGACATGATTCATATTATTATAGAAAAACTTCATGTAGTGCCAAAAAATACAGATAAAGAAATTGATTTCTATTTCATAATAGCATATTAGCATAGTAGTAAATTGTTACAAGTTATTATTTCTTTTCTTCCAATCTTCTTCTCAACCAAGCAAAGGAATTGACATCACTTTTCCACCTCTCAACCAAACACCTATGATGCAAAATTGGTATCTTTTCTATTGTCACACTTCTCCATCCTTCCTACCTTTTCCATCCTTTCACTTTTCTTCCTTCATACCAAATGGGAGCCTAAGGGTGCTAGTATGACCACCAAATGTCATCAGTTGCTCATAAAACTATCGCCAGAAAATAAATAACTAAACAATATATTACTTGTGAATATAACAATGTGAAGAACCACAAGAAGACAATAGCTTGGGTAAAAGATGATAATGGAGTAACAGTTCTACATAGGAATAGAGAACACAACCTTCTACCAATGAATACCGCACATTTTTGAAAGCTTTGAAGAGCTCCAGAGAGAGATTTGCCATAGCCTCACTAGCAGCGGAGTCCACGAGTTTTGTGAGAGAAATGGAAATCAGTGGCATACCTTTCGATTTCTGAGCAACTAATTTTGCATATGCAGCACCTAAAATACAAAAAGTAGACACAATCCATTGAATATACTTCGTCAGCCTTCACTTAAGTTTCTGAATGCAGATATTTTGTGCTGATAGAAGAGTATATATGAAATATAACTTTACAGAAGAACACGCATCAACATAAAATGAGATGCTATCATCAGTCATCCATATTAAAACGATAATAGTACTGCCATCACAACCAACTGCACATCAAACAGAACCATCAACTTACAAGCAACTCTGGTGCACAGTCACAACCATATCCATATACAATCCCAGAAAACTTCCTCAAATAAGAGAGTTCACAACCAATACAGTTTAGAACAACACCAAACCTACTTCCATTTCTGAATACTAACCTGACACCTCCTCACCTGTCACTACCGCCAAAATAGCAGAATTACCATTTCCCTTATCACTTTTTTAACCTACCAACACATTTCAGCATTTCACTGCAACTGTATATCACCTCCACAATCAATAAGTGCTCTTACTGCTACCATAACTACTGTTTACCATTACTAGTATAGTAGCACCAAACTTCAAAAAATAAAAATAGAAGTGTTTGATAAGTCAAAAAAAAGTGATCACCACCCTTCCAAAATTTAAATTGCCACCATTCAAGAATTATCCAATGTGATTTTGGAATTGCATTGCAAGAAAACAGCTACTAGCTGCTCTAAGTATCCATCACCAAAGAAATCATTAATCATTATCACAATGCAAATGCCAAGGCAACTTGTCAACATATCTCAACCAATTTGGGGGTTTCTTCTTTTCCTTGTAAGAGTATCTGAAAAGTTAAAGTTCTTATGCGAGTGAGCTTCTTTGTGTGGACGGTAGCTCTGGATAAGATTCTAACAATGAATAATCTGCGAAAGAGAGGAGTTTTAGCGGTGGGATAGTGTTGAATTTGTAAGAGGAGCGACAAATTTATAGATCATCTTCTTATGCACTGCAATGTAGTACGAGATTTATGGAGTGCTATCTTTACTTTCTTCGGCGTTACATGGGTTATGCCTGGAACGGTGCTAGATCTGTTAGCTTGTCGACGAGGTTAGTTGGATACTCGTTCAGTTCTAACTATGTGGAGAGTAGTCATGTTGTGCTCAATGTGAACTATTTGCAGAGAGCGCCAAATGTTTTGAAGATCATGAGAAGTCGAAGAATAAGCTCTTAAACATATTGGACAATTCACTCTTTGTTTGGACTGAGGCTTTTAATATTTCTTTTTTATCTAACTTTCTGCAATTTGTGAAGTTTTGTTCTTCTTTTCGCCTTTAGTGGAGCTTTTCCTTGTATACATCTTGTGTACTAGGGTTGCGTCCCTCTGCGCTTTTATATGATATGAATTATTTATCAAAACAAACTGCAGTTACCATGCCACCACCATACTTATACCACCACCATGTGATCACCTTTAGCATCGTGGCACAGCCCCGTTCTCATCTTTTATTTTCTGCCACTGCAACAATAATACTGCCAACTGTTTCCACAACGTCAAAAGGCACCTACCTCCATTGCCAATTAAACACCACTCCTAGCCTGAATTACTATGATCATCAAAATCTCAAACAAACTATCACCAGTGCTCCTACGAAATCCCTATGAGTACACTAAAAGTAGGATAACCTTCCAGTCAGAAACGTGTGAACTCAATTCTCTAAATTAGACAGAATCTCAAGTTTATATAATTACTAAACAAAGTTACTAAATATAAGTAAAATTGGTTTCTGACTTGAGCTCCAATTACAATCTGCTCAATTAAAAAGTAGAATGAATTTATGACAGCTTAGGGAAGTCTAAATCAATGACCTGGCAAACAAAATTAACATTTTGGGCCTGTAGAAATATGTACTCAAATACAAAACATATTCAGTTCATCCCTACAGCATCACTCAGTATCTAGAAACATATAAGCTCAACATTAAGGCATCCAAACTCACAAGTCATCACTCTCATCTGATCCAAGTGAAAGAAAAAATTCAGTGGTATGATTTGTTCTCAGGAAGAAACCACTCTTGTAATTGGAAAAGAAATACAAGAAGATGATCATATCCCGAATCAATTATTGCAGATGAAGCCCCTCAAGCAATTAAACATGAGTACTTCAAAATATCACTTTTTAGATAAATAATCAATAATAAAGAGCATTCACATTGGGCTAGCCAAAATAGCCAAAAGATTATTTTGGCTAGCCTTGTAGCAAAAAAACCTCTCCATCCAGCTACTTTGGCTAGCTGCTACAGTGCTCAGCAAATTTGTTGAGCATTGTAGCTCAACAATCCATAAAAAATTAATAAAAAAAAAATACAAATAATTCTCTCTTCTCTAATAAAAAATTCACATTGCTACAGTGCTCACGCAAGCTCCATGTATATCCTGTAATCCTTGTTCATTAATTTTCAAGGTCTATAACTGTTTACGTTCGGCATATTCTAAAGTTGCATTGCAATTATCCTATATTGTTTACATTGTTCAACCTGTTCATTAAAGTTGCATTTTCAATTTTTTTTCTCATTAAAGAATAATTTTTTTTTCTTATTAGCCACCCTACCCTCTTCCATATCACATCAAGATAGAAGATAAGAAAAACAGCGCTCACTGTATATTTCCATTTATACAAGCCAGTATGTTTTGTGATACTGTTTTACTATATGTTTCTTATCTTCATGTTTCCTATTATACTATATACTATATGTTTTTATAAATATGATTGTTGGAAAAAGAATAGAGAAAAAATATTTAAATAGAATAGTAAAAGTGAATAAGTAAAATGTTCAGCCGGATGTAAGTACTTTGGAAAAGTGGATAACTAACTAAAATAGAAAAATGTGTTTTTTAGCTAAATTTTAGATAAATATTTGTTTAGCCGGATGTTAATGCTTGGAAGAGAGAAGCGAAGAATAGTAGTTACCATCAGAGTTTGAATGTCCCTCCATAACAAGCTTTAATTCTTCAGATTTTATGGAGGTTCTAATATAGTCAACAAAATCAGACCAAGAGCCCCCTATTCCAATGTTGTCCCTCTGCACATGAGGTTAGTAAAAATAAAACAAAAACAGTTGACCAATAAGCCTATTTAGGATCCGTTTGGGTATGCGATTTCAAAAAGTGCAATTTAAAAATAGCACTTTTAAAATGTGCAATTTGAAAGACGTGATTTTAAATAACGGAGTTAAGCATTTGGCAAAATTGCAATTTAGCATTTAAAATCGTAATTTGGCCTTTAAAATTGTGCGTTTTAAAAAAATCATCTATTTACCTGCGATTTGAAAACGCAGAAAATTTGAATTTTTAAATCACAATTTTTTAAAAACACAATCACAAACGATCAATTTTTTGCGATTTAGTTTAAAATCACACTTTTTATTTACGAAATTGCAATCCCAAACACACACTTACTCCAACACATTTCCTTTTACAATCACCCATCCTTCAATTTAACCTAAATCTGCAATAGAAATATAAATAAACATAGCAAAAAGACAAATCCAAAAGGATGTCCAGGGCTCGTAGCAATTTTCAGCAGTACTCCCTCTTTTTTTTTAAAAAAAAAAAGGTAGTATGTTTTTTGGAGATTGTAAAGAAACGAAGAGAGAGAAATGGCATTCTGAAGAGCGAAACCATATTTGAATCATTAAAATTAAACCATGAGTCATAACTTGAGGCTCTTTTTGCTGACTGACAAAGATTTGAGGACAGAAAAGAAATCAAACGAAACCATATTTGAATCATTAAAATTAAACCATGAGTCATAACTTAAGGCTCTTTTTGCTGACTGACAAAGATTTGAGGACAGAAAAGAAATCAAGACATTATAAACCTAAAAAGATTCGCATCTTTTATGATAACCATAAAATAGAAAACCACTACTAAACTTGTAGTTATGCACTATTAAGCTGAAACTTGGGTTCTCGACTCAATGTTTTGATTTTTTACCTTTCCTACTTCTTTCATGGAAACCAAACGAATGATTTGACCGTATATACATAAACATAATCAATGTATGGAATCTAAAGCTATAAAAACAACAAAAAATAATTTAACCCAACAACTTTCTTCTATTGGACCTTTTTCATTTTCCTCTTATTAATTAGCAACCAAACAGAAACTTAAGCATAAAGAGGCAAACCCATATGGCTCACCATGTCCTCGAGCTGCACAACCGATCGAACGGCCTCCCACGTATTAGAGTGGAAATCAGTGACATGGATTCGGAGGTGGGAAGGATCAGGAGCACGGGCATGGAACAAAAAGGGACGCAGCGGAAGCGAATCCTGGGCCGCGGCCCACTCCACCTTGGGCTCGCCGAATATGGGCTCGAACCCTTCAAACCCCATTGACATTCACTGCTTGCTCTCCAAGCCCAATGTAGTTGAGCGCTAACGCAATAGAATCAACCTCTGTTTGGTTGCTGAGAAGACTGAGAAAAAGAGAGGAGAAGTTTTAGGTCATTTCGTTTTATATTAACAGAAATTATTAAAAAAGAAAAAAAAAAAAGATCAACTGAAATTTTGTCATATAATCTGTTTTGGACAAGTTGAGCTTCTTCTTCTTTTTTTTTTTTTCTTTTTTTCTCCTCCAAATTTGTGGCTAAAACCAGTATCAATGTAGAATTTCAATTTTTCTTCATTTTCTTTTCCTCATTTTTCTCGGTATCAAAACAGAACCAACTTTGAATTTCATATGTCTATGCAAGTAGAATTCCACATACCTAGGGTTCCAGAGAAAGAAAAGATGCTCCGTTTGGTTGCCTAGAGACTATCAGAAATTTCAATCGCACTGTCCAACAAAATCGAAAAAGTAAGAAACATTTATTAGAATCGAAATTTTCTTTGGTTTTTTGAAGATTTTTCCTCTTTTTTTTTTTTTCTCGACAACCAAACAAGCTTAAGACATAAGAAATATAAAAAAGGCGGGAAAGAGAAAGAAATAATTAAATGTATGGAAGGTGGAGTTAATAGAAATAGCGAGATACCAGTGAAAAGCTGAGAGTACAAAGATGAAGAAGAAGAGTATAAGAGTGGATTATCTTCTCGGAACGGAACATCTAGGAGCAGCAGCTGTGGCTACTTTAACCTGATTAAGGGCATCTCCAGCAATTTTATCTATTTTACCAACTCAAAACTAGGGTGTTCGTCGGTTAAGTCAGTGTATTTTTGCGTTTCACCAAATTACAGTTTATAATTTTAAAAATTGTATCGACTTTACCGTATGTGAACTTGTTTCGCCTACCGACATTATCAACTTTTGTCGGTAATGACGGTCGAAAATGTCGGTTGGACCGAGCCAAATTTTCAGTTCCGTTGAACTTGCCCATTTACTTTTTGAGTCAATTTCCAAGTTATAGTCTTGTAGCTTATGTGTTTTTTGGGTCACAAAATAAGCCAAAATTGGGCTTATAAACCCTAACACCTTACTCATTTACAGTTGGCTAATAGCTGGCCCATTTGCTAAAATACAACTAACCAACACAACAAATAAAGCCCAAACAAAATACAAACAAAGCCCATTAGCTAACCACTACCATCAAAACGTGTAGGTGAGGATAAGAGGGAGTCTGGCTTATATGAGGAGGAGCCGTGATTGGCGTCAGCCCAGTGTATCAGCCTGAGCTGTTTTTAGTATAAAAAATAAAAAAGAAATATTTTTTTTTCTGAAATGGGGTCCACCATTTCAAAAAAAGTGCCCAGGCTGATGCACTGTAGCATCAGGCTGGGCTGTGCTTCATCTTTACACGCAGCACGTCTTCCCATGACTGAAGCACACCTCCCTAAATCTGACTTCTCTCATTCCCAAACCATGTCTCCACCGTAGGATCATCTTAGAACATCACAGCCTCTCATTTCAGTTCAACCTTTTGAACCCATTCAAGCCCATCAGCTAAGTCTGAAATGAGCCTCTCGAATAGAAAAAGAAAAAAAGTCTGAACTGAGCCTCTCATTTCCTTCTTCACGCACCACGTCCTTCAACTGAGTTTGCTCATCAGCGACGCCATAAACCGCACAATAAGGTTTTATGAGGAAACGAATCGGAAGCATCAACCAATTTCACCGGGCAATCACTTCCGTCATCCAATCCTGAATCCTCTATGATCTTTCTGTCCTTTTTCCTCACCTGAAATATATTCAGATCCTATATATATATATATATATATATATATCATGTTGGTTAAATCGGTCGGTAAAAAACCAGTTTCACCTATCGACCGATAAAAGTAAGAATGAAAAAATTTCTTCCGCCTGCCGGCTGCCAATGGACGGCAGGCGGGCGGTGACGGGAGGAATGCGGCTGGAACGCGGTAGGCGGTGAATTTGCACAGCCCTACTCAAAACATACTTTTATCTATTTTAGCTACCAATTATAAACTCCAATAAATTATTTATTTTATTATTTAAATTAATATTATTTTTTTGTGCTTTTTTTTTAATTGTTTTCTTTCCCCTCTCTCTCTCCACCCTACCCTATTTGCTTTTTTTTTTTTTTTTTTTTCCTTTCGATGAACTTCACTTCACCTCTCTCTCTCTCCCATGGCCATGGCCACACATCATCTCTGTTTTCTTTCTTCTTTCTCCCTCTAAAGTAAGTCACATAGAATATTGTACTCAGTCATATGACATATCGCACTTCACAAAAATGAAGTTTCTTTACGTAATTAAAACATTTACCTTAATTGCTTATCCGAAATCTCAAACATTTTATAAATCTCTCGATAACTGTAAAATAACCCGACAATATGCTAAGAACGTAATCCATTACTAATTGTGAATCATTGTGTGTTCTTTATCTTAAAAATCTTTAATTTAACATTTCTGGTCATCATCGAACGTTTGACACGATTATCAAATGTTTAATCATTAAAGATTAAACGTTTGATAAAGAACAATGGAACATTTGATGAATGTCCAAAATGCATGAAAATTCAAAAACTTCTATCAAAACTTACATACAACCATTCTTAGACTTAGAACATCATATAACAACATTAAATAATCATTAAAGAATGTAAATAATGCACTTTTAAAGAGGTAAAGCACAAAGAAATTCATTTTATCAAAACATTTTGGAAAATCCTCATAAAAGTCTTTGAATCACTATGACATAATTTGAAAGCATAAATATGATCTCAACTACTTTTAAAACAGTCAAATACAACATAATAAGAGTAAGGATCAAGAGGTTACCTTTGGAGAATATTGTAACTATCTGCCCCATCCCATCCCACCCCACCGACACAATATTGTTTACTTTCGGCTTCCTTGAACCACACTTCCCAAGAGGTCACCCATCTTAGTATTACTCCAGCATAAACACACTTAATTGTGGAGTTCTAATACGTTTAGGGCCATCACGGCTTTAAACGCGTTGTCTCATGAATGGTACGACTATACATATATGCGCATCTCCATCCCCAGGCGATATGGGATGCCACAATCACTCCTTTTTCAGACCCAGCATCCTCGCTGGCAACCCTTATGGGCTTGTGCACGCTCCTCCATCTCAAGCTGGGCAATGACTCTGACACCCTACCGACACAATATTATTTGCTTTTGGCTTCCCTGAATCAGACTTTTCAAGAGGTCACCCATCCTGGTACTACTCCAGCATAAACACGCTTAACTGCGAAGTTCTGATACGTTCAAGGCCATCATGGCTTTAAAACACGTTGTGTCATGAATGGTGCGACTATATATATATGCGCATCCCCATCCCAGGTGATGTGGGATGCTACAAATATAATTTCTCCTTCAATGAGATCCTTCTTTAGAAAATTCATCCCAAACTTAACAAACGTTTCTTTGAAAGTTCTAGGTCGAGTTGGGATGTTTTTATGAGGAAATGGGGTAATATTTATAGGGTAATGGGGTGCTAAACCGATTTCCCTGCGAAAAATTTATTTTTGGAAATGATCGAACGTTTGATATATAATATCGAACATTTGATCTATTTATATCAAAGAAACTATGGTTCATCTTTAAACGTTTGGTGAAAGTATCGAATGTCTGACAAAAGCACATCGAACGTTCTATAAAAGCATAGAACATTTGATGTTCGTACTGACACATTTTGAGCATTGCGTAGGCTTTGTAGAGTTTGTGTCTGTACTTTCTAAGATCGAATGTTTGATGGTCACATTTTCTGATTAAAAAGTTATTTAAATGTTTAACAAAAATTGAAAAAAATATTTAAATAAATCTTTTGTCAAATATTTATAAAATATAGCTTTTATTTATTTTGGGGCATTACGTTCCCCTTGTAGCTGTCGGCCATGCGGCAAGGGCTAGGGTTAAAACCCTAGCCCACTTGCTTCATTTCCTACATGGGCTTTGTATTATCCCCTGCAACCCATTGTTATTTCTTCATTGGACTATGCTTTAGGAATTAAACTTCTTGGCCCAAAACTGTCCAAACCAAATACACTTAAAAATTAATTATTAAGCTCTTGTTTATTAAAATAAAACAAGACCAAATTAATATTAAAATTATTTTATGGCCCATGTCTTATTTAAATAAAACACATACAATTAAATAAATAAATAGATAATGACTCATTAAAAAATATATTCAATTTACAACAGTTTAAGAAGGAACCTGAAAGGAAAATAGAATTAACTCTATTAGTCTTGTGATATCTAGTTATTAAATAACTCATCACCCTGACTAATCATCACAATTAATTCTACTAAATAATTGTGACTGCACTCTAATTCATATTTTACTAAAAACAATTAATCTTTCATGACAAACTTAAAATTACTATTACCTCTCCATGGATCATATTGCATAGTTGAACTAAAGATGAATATAACTGTCACTTTGTTCAATATATCTATTTTCCTTGAGTACACAGATCCAAACCTCATGAATCATCCTAATATACCTTGTGAGATTTAACTCATCTTTATACACTGTTTCAATTAAATACCACTGAAAACACTTAGGTCTAAGATTCAGGATGACCATTCTTACTGATCCTAAAACAAGAGAAATGTCCTTATTTCTTTGTTCTCTTACAAAGGAGTTAGACTCCTTCTTGAATAATGAGCTACCACAATTCTACATGTTGATTGCCCAATGTGCAAAGAATGTAAGACCATTGATTTGATCTCACTGAGATATATCAAAGCAATCCACACTTGACATCTGGTTCACAATCTTCTCAGGATTTAGAGTAATATATACTTAAGTGTCGTTCATGCACATCATTATCTATAACAGTTATTAATAGAATAACAATAGCTCATATGATCCTGTTCAGTGCATAGCCTTGTATAACTCTACCTTGTTATAACACTAACTATGTCAACTTGAAGTTACATTGCTTCATTGGATTAAGACAGATCATTAAGGTTGACATGTTATAGTCTAAGTGAAATTTTCAGTTCCACTTATGATTACGAACAAATATTTAATAAGTTACAAGGAAAACTTTCGACCGTGGTCTTATGTGTGATAAATATTCATTACTCACACCGCAATCAAATCCAATGTAACTTAGGGAATGTCTACATGCACACTACACATATATGCAATCCAAGACAACTATTAAACATGCATCTTGTTCATTGATCAAATCAGTGAATTTAACAACAAAATTTATTATAATGCTTAATATATTATGATCAATTAGAGTTTTAGATACCAGTTCCAATATTGGAAACCTTTTATGAAACTCATGAGTTCACATAACTTTTTATATATGATTGTTTCCTTTCCACCTGTAGGACACTTCTGTGTTTCATAGATAGTTAGCAACCTCTAGACGATGGCAATTCTGACGGGGAGATATGTTCGTGTGGAGGACATTATCCGGATCATCTTTGAGGTGTGTAGGTGATGATTGAGAGTTTATGAAGACTAGTTGAGATTTAGGCGAGGGGGCACAAGTTGAGTTGATTGAGATCATCTATCTCCTCTACTTGCTTAATATGAACCCTTGAGATTTATATTTATGTTTTTGAGATTTATTTATTTGGAGATGTATCTGTTTAACCTAAGATTTTGAAATGACTTAGGCCTCGTTTAGTTTACGGAATGAGTATTCTATCAAGAAAATAAATAGTTATTCCTGGGAATAAAGGATGTTGGAATGGAACAGTCATTCTTATTCTTTGGTTTGGTGACAACATATATGCTTTAATAGGAATTAAACCAAAATTATTAAAAAAACCCAACTTTATTTCTTATTTTTTTTAAAACTACCCAAGGGTGGTCGGCCACCCACCGGAGAACAAGGGGGTGGTCGCGCCACCCTCGGCAACCTTCCTGGTGGTTGCGGGGGGTGGTGTGACCACCCTCAGCGCATTTGGGGGTGGCCTTGGCCACCTTCGATGAGCATCGGGGGTGACCAGGGCACCTCTGATCAGCATCTGGGGTGGCCAGGCCACCCCTGGGTTGCTCTGGGGGTGGTCGCGACCACCCCTGGGGTGCTCCGGGGGTGGCAAACGCCAGCCTCAAATGCGCTAGGGTGGTCGCACCACCCCCGGCGACCACTAGGAGGGTCGCTGGGGGTGGCATGACCACCCCTGTGTTCTCTAGTGGTTGGCCACCCACTGACATCACGTTCTTAGTTTTTTTTTTAGTTATAAAGAAAATAAAAAATTAACGATTTTTTTTTTTAATTTTATTTTGGGGTAAATGTTGTCAATTTCTCACGAAATAACTATTCTTCTCATTTTTTAGAGGAATAGCTATTCCTCTTCGTAAGAGAATAAGTCCTTACCAAATAAAAGAATAGCTATTCTATAGGAATAGTAATTCCATTCCGGGGGTGTATTCCGCAAACCAAACGGAACCTTAGTTTTATTTCGGATGATATGTTATGTTATTTAATGATATGAGATTTATGGATTTAATTAATCAGATATCTTACAATGAATTATAATATTCCGCTGTGTATGTTAGATAGATCCATTCGAACTTGTTTACTTAGTAAATAAGTCTTAGGAGGCGCCACAAGTTTACCATGGTTTCCCAACGCATCCAGAACGCTCCCAACCTCCGAAACGACCCATTTTAACCCTAGAACGACTCTCATAGACTTTGAAACTTATATGTGGTCACATTCTACAAATCCTACGGTCAAAACTCAAAACAATCAGACAAATAACTCTATAATAATTCTAGAATGATAAAATAAACTACACCTATTAAAAGACTCAAACTACGACACTAAAACAAGTCAAAAACTTACTGACCTAGTAGAATAAAACAAGAATGAAATAACACTAATCATCACACTCACATTACAGGGCTTAAAAACTTCCAAAACTCGCGAAGAATGAAGATAAGAAGACTCAAACGGTTCAATGGCGCTTTAATAGCATTTCCACACCTTGGAATTCGTGCAAATAAGTTGAGAAAAGTTTAGGATGAATATATAGAGGTTATGGCCGCACTTGGGCTTTGAAAACGCTAAAATTGTATTCTGACACGATAAGATCGATCTAGAAAATATTGGGATTGATCATGATGCTGACACGACAGGAGGATTGATCCTCCTATGGCCAAGATCGATCCTTTTGCCGAGAGGATCGATCATCTAGGTTTAAAAATGACCTGGAGGTCCGACCGAACTCCAAAATCCTCCTGAACTTGCCCCGACTCGACTCCAACTAACCGCAATGTCCAAAATACTCCAAATCCTAACTAGGGTTAGGATCGGGATATTACAATTACACAACATTATATTATCATCAACACAACACCTGATCGACTCATTTTTGGCATAAGCTTAACATGCTTTTAAAGACATTAAGATTCTATTCTTTTCACAACATATTCATCATTTATCAATCCTTAAAGCATTTATAAAACTTTAAAATGTAAAACATGGTATCCATTCTCAGTGAGTCAAATACTCACAATATTTCGCTTGATGCTTAGTCCTACATACCCATAAGTGCTTATAATCACATAAGCACATAATTAATGAAGACCCATAGCATGCATGAGACTCAAAACACAATCCAAATGCTACAAAAGGTTACCCACATGAAATCACAAGGTTATGAAATCACAATGGTTAACATGCAAACCTCACAACTAAACATAACTCATAAATCTAACTCTAGCTCTTACCTCAAAAGTATGAAGCCTCGGCTTTACGAAACTTTGACCCAGTGTATAGAATCCTCAAACATGCAAAATCCTATGACAATAACCCAAGATTAAGCATTGCATGCAAAAAATATAGCTTAATCTTGAAGATGGAACACAGGTTTGAAAACTTACCTCAAACAAACGGTAGATTTGAAGTTCCAACACCAAGGAATATATTGCCGATGTTAGAAATCACAAACAGAGCCTCAAAATACGACAAAACTAGGGTTTATGAGAGCAAACCTTAGGAGAGAGCTCCAGGCGTTAGAAATTAGAAAAAATGAAAAAGGAGCTGTAAAAATCGTATTTTAGCTATTTATAGCATTGTACTGTACATTGTCGTCCAAACGGGAAAATGAGCTCGGTCTAACGCCACACATCAATTTTTGTTCGAACCAATGGCAAACGAAGATGAAATGGGAGTTACTAGAACTCACCGTTTGGGCACCAATGGAATGCGTACCGAACGAAACTTACTAACTGAATAGTAAAAGGATCCATTCAACTGCATATGGGACGGATGGCGAACGAAAGTTACTGACTGAACAGTAACATGGTCCAGTCGAACGAAATGCAAATAGTTAGCGAATGAGACCTATTGCCAAGGCTCGTTCGGACGAATATCAAACAGATATAGAACTAGACTTACTTTTAATTACCTTTTTACCCTTGGTTATTAATTCCACTTGTTCATTTACATAATTAACTTCATAAAAATCCTCTAATCACATCATGGATATAATACCTGAGTCTTAACCCTTATGGTTTAAGGTTGGGAGACGAGCCAATATTAGCAGTCAATTAATTTGTGAGGCATTACACCAGAGGTAGCCGGGGATGGTGCACCGCCATCCCTAGCCACCTCTGAGGGTGGTTGCCACTTTCCCTTTTAAAAAAGAAAAATATATTGATATTTTTTTTATTAAAAGTAACAAGTGTTGTCAGTTTATTGGTGTTGACGTGGTACTTAATAGAATTTATCAAATGTTTTAATAGAATTTGACTCTAGGGACTAAATTATTTTTTTGGCATACAACAGGGACCTCTGAGTTCTTTTGAATACCATAGGGAGCAATTTGTAATTTAGGTTAACCATAGAGACTAATTTTGCATTTATCCCTTTAATAAATAACAAAACTTTTCGTAGAAAAAGCCTCATCCCTCTCCTTCTAGCAGAAGCAAAAGAAAAGAAAAACACACCCCTTTCCCTGGTTAAGCTTTGACCAAAGAGAGAAACAAGTTGAAAAGAAATAGAATAAACTTCACAAAACCTCTCTAACCTCAACGTGTTTTAAAATAAGCCCTTCAAACTTAAAAAACTCTTAAAGTTGATCCATATTTATTTTTAATTTCACCATCCATTAGATTTTTTCATTAAATCCTAATGGAGTAGTTATCAAAATTCTTAAAATACCTCCTTTTTTTAGAAAAAAATTGCAGGATTTAACGGAATTTATAAAAAAAACCACACTGAATCTTTGAAATTTTTATTTTTTTTATATATATTATATATATATATATATATAATATTAAAAAATATGTGTATTTTGGAAATTTTGACAGGATTTATTAAAATATCCTAACTGGGTGAAATTGAAAAAAAAAAATTGAAAGATGTATACTAAACTAAGTTTTTAAACTTTAGAGAGTTATTTCAAAATGCATGAAAGTTCAACGGTTTTGTGAATCAACTATTGGATTTATTTTGTTTCCATCTACAATCCATTTATTTGCAAATCAACTATTAGATTTTGTGACCACATGATGGCTATCCATACTTCATAAAATGAATTTTCAAAAAAAAACCAAAAAAGAAAAGAACTTGATAATTTTATAAGATATATAGTCACATTCCTAAAAAGTTTCATTTACAACTGCCATATTGCATTTTATTTGCGTTATAAGAACATATCAAATGAATGATAACAGAAATCCCCCTTTCCCTTGTCAAAACTCACTTCTTCAGACAACCTAAAAAAACAAATACAAAAGCTCCCTATTTTCACTTATACAAGACAAAGTACAGGTAACTCGGGAGAAGGTGGGTGTTACATTAAATTCATGCATGTGAACATTCGGAGGGAATCCTTGCGGGAAGCGCTTAACATCAGTGCAATAGTTGTAAATCATGTAATTCTTTTGCGCCCACTTTATTCTTTCTTTCCCTGTCGAGTCAAGGGATTCCGTCAACCAGGAGTTACCGGAGGCATTTGGATTGAACAAGAGGAGGAACCTGAAGCCAAATGCAAAGCATTGGGCATCTGTAGTTTTTGTAAGAGGCAGTGAATGGGGCTTGGCTCCAATCGGTCTTCACAAGCCACCTCGTGTTGGCCCAATCGTCGGCATTCCAAAGGCTGGGAGTATAGCCACATGCCTTTGGTTCTTGGGGAAGGGGATTCCTTTGATTTCCCAAATTCTTGGAATGTCTCTAATGGAGTACCGTCACAGAAAAACTATAAAAACACGAACTACATAATGTTAGGAGAGAGAGTTATTAAAATAACAGAAATGTAAGCTTATTCTTGGCCAGTTATATAGTAAAAAATACCAAAAAAAAAGATCTTAATTCGACTCGTCCTTTAGCATTACAACAAATAGATTAAGGACTTTTTTTTTTTAAAAAAAAAAAAAAAAAAATCAAATGCGGAAAAGGTTACAAGAATAATTAAATTAAAAAAAAATCAATTTGATTCTCTCTCAATGATGGAATCCCTCTTAGTGTTCTACGGCACTGTTTGGAGATGTGGAACTCTGTCCACTCTCCTCTTTGGATAAAAAATGAAATAGATAAATAATATTTTAGGAGAAACTTTAGAAAGTCCATCTAAACTTTTAGCCATTTTTAAATGCTCCATAATGTTTAAAAACTCTCATTTTGATCCCATGAACTTCTAATTTCTGTCACTTAGCCCGATTTTCTGTTAAATCATGTCAAAATTTCTAAAATACTTATCAAGTTTTTTAGGAAAAAAAGAAAAAAAATTGCAAGGATATAGGCGTTAGTCAGGATTTAACGGAATTTGCGAAAATATCCACGTTTGAATCTTTGAAATTTTTTTATAATTTTTTTTTTAAAAAAAAATATGGGTATTTTGAGAATTTTGAGAGGATTTAACAGAAAATCAGGCTAAATGACAAAAATTAAAAATTCAGAGGACCAGAATGAGAGTTTTTAAACATTATAAGGGCATTTCAAAACAATTGAAAGTTTATAGGGGTTTTCTGAAATTTCTTCAATATTTTAAATATAATAGTAAAAGTAGAATGTTAAAATATTAAGCTGGATGTATGTGCTTAAAAAAAAAAATTATTCTTTAATTAAATTTTAAATAAAAATTTACTGAATCGGACGTGAATGCTCACATAATGCTTTGAGAATTCCATAGGACGGAGTAGGTGTGGAAGTCTTTGGTGGGGTCGAACCAAAGATAAAACTGTTGTTCTCTATTGCCCTTCCCCTGTGTGAATACGTTAGTATGGAGAATATAAGGGTCTCCACTAAGGTTACCCAGAAATTCAAAGTCGATTTCGTCATGAGCTGACCCTAGAGAAGACAGCTGCAACATGCATAAAAATAGACATCACGTGTTATAAATATAGATACATAACGCACAACAACATGAAAAAGAGGATACTTAAAATAAAGAGGCAAAAAGCTGAAAAACATTTGACTCTTACATAGTAAGCAGTGACGGTTCCAGCCGAGTTGCCGGGCACAAGCTTAAGCTGCATATCAATTTTGCCAAATAAGTATTGCTTATTTGACTTAAAACCGGAGCCGGAGGTCTTGTCAAGAGACAACGTGAGAAGCTGCCCGTTGTTGAGTATTTTAGCGCGCCCATCACCCCATGTGATATCAAAATCGTTGTTGAGGTTGCCAGCCGTTGCTACCAAAACAAAGCTGAATAGAAGAGAAACTAAAACCATATTTTTGGTAGGAAAAGTCATGTTGTGTTAGTTTTGAAATAGATAGGGGATGAAGGAAAGGTGTTGATGAAGTTCATGGAAATGATGAGGGTACGTATATATAGTGGAGAGGAGAAGGTGGGGGTGTGTGGGAGAAGCCAATGATCACCGAGTGGTGTGTTGAAGTGGTTGGGAAATTGCATGAGAGATTTGGATTGACTTGGCATTCATTGTGGGCACCAAAGACAGCTAATGGAATTGACGTCCTGGCTAGTGTTTCTCGATTGATTTCTTTTCAGAATTTGTTTTTACGCGGTTGTGAGGTAAGACAAGGCAAGGTCGATTCATGAATCCATGCACAGCTAGCTGTCTTTTTTAGTTGCCATTGAATCATTGATTGCTTTTTGAAATACCAAGTCTTCGAGTCTTAAATATCTTTGAATTTGGGCTCTTCCAAGCAATTATTTTACACTTTTCGCAAATTCTACACAAATTTAACACCGAATTAGCGAGTTAGAGTTGAAAGGTCTGATATATTTACTTAAATAAATTAAATTAAGGTTGACCAATATAATTTTATATCCATTCATCGACACGATCTAAACCGTTGCAAGACATTTAGGGTCAATAATTTTTAAAACGATTAACAAAACCAACACGAATTCAATATGAAAATGTCGAGTTGACATGTCTAATTCGTTTAATTAAATAAATCAAGTTAAGATTTATATATGTAAATTTATACCTATATCTTAACATAATCTAAACCCGACACAACAACACCAAATATCGCCACCCTTAGCTACTCGCGGAAGTACTCTTCTGCGTGGAGATAACAGTTCATGCTATCCGAAGGTTGTCTTGTTGAAGTATATTAAGTAATTAGTCGATATATTAATGCATAATTTCTAGAGTCTTGAAATTCCTGCTTAATAATTATTGGTCCTGGAATAGAATGTGGACTATTGTGAGAAAAAAGTTCAAATACGTGACGTACATGTAGAATAGAGAAGAGATGTGTATCAAAATTAATATGATTTAAGTTCAAGGAAAAGTAGATAAAATTTGTTGATAATGTCAATTCTCCGGAACCTTATTCTTACGCCGGTCAATTGTTGCTTTCTTGCAAAGTCGGCTCTTATTCGTCATTAATAATTACAAGGTAGATATGCTAGAAGTTTCCTTCTTTTGTTCTATTAAGCATATAGAATCTATAATGTAATGAGAGCTAACCCTTTACTACCGACATAAGAAGCCTTGATTGTGTAATATATGATATATAGTATATAAGGAAAAATACTTAATGTCCACTCTTTTTTTTTTTTTTAACGTTTGTGTAAAATGCAACGAAAAAAATAGTGTTAATAATAAAAGTAAGCCGTGAATATTTTTAATATAAACGCCGACAAATGAACGTCGACATAATACTTATTTTTTTAATAATATAGATTTAATAGGATTATTTTAAAGATTTCATACTTTCAAGACAGACCCATTTGAAGCCATTTGGACATGGAAAATCCATTCAATCTACTATACTAGTATATATATATAGTATTATATATATATATGAAGAGATCGTCTAATTTAGTTCTTTATTATTCACTATTTGGGCTAAATAAAAGCTTTAGAGCTCATAAACTTATAACAATTAATCCTTAATATATATTATATATATGAAAGAGATCGTCTAATTTAGTTCTTTATTATCACTATTTGGGCTAAATAAAAGCTTAGAGCTCATTAAACTTATACAATTAATCCTTAATTACGAACTCTGCAAGGATTATATATATGCAAGCCTTGTACTTTTTTTGTTTCTTTTTCTACGCCAAGCCTTGGTACTTTAAAAGAAAAACAGCTCCATCAAAGACAGTTCCACCCGCCAACCACTCAAATTTAGATTTTGAGGCGCTCTTTGGGTAATTTTTCAACCATTCCCACTAGGCGTTTTATATGCTTGTACAGTTGTACTTATTCATATGTAGTGCTGTCTGCCAATATATGTGCTTTTTAATGAAAGGTGCCTGTAGTTTGATGTAAAACTAGATGCTGCCGTCACAAAATATTGAAAAGACATACCATTCAAAAATGTTGGCCCGGTTGGTCAAAGATTAACTTTTTTTTTTCAAAATTTAATTTAATTTTTAATATTTTATTAATAACTTTTTAACAATTTTTTTTAACTTTTTATATCACTTCATTTACTTTTTATTACTATTCAAATATAAAACTCATTAGAAAATAAAACATTTTCATTTTTCATACAAAAAATTCACAACATTGTTTCAACTTTATATCACATCATTCATTTCTTATAATTATTCAAAAAATAAAAAAATAAAAAAAACCCTAAGTCTTTAACAAACACCCTATAATTTATGGTAGATTATGTTCAATGGATTTCATCCTTTCCTATTTTTTTACAAATTACTTAATAAAAAATATGAGAAACTTCACTTAACCTCCCTGAACTTCTATTATATTTTCAATTACCCTCTAAACTTCAAAAACTCTCAATTTAGTGTATTCATTTTTCAATCATTTTCAATTTTACTCATTCGTCTATTAAATCCTATTGGATGGATGTCAAAATTTCTTAAATACACCTCTATTTTTTTTTAGGAAAAAAAAAAGAAATTTATTTTCAAGAATTTAGGCATTAGTCAGGATTTAACGGAATTTATAAAAATACACATGACTGAACCTTTGAAAAACAATATATATATATATATATATATAAGTACGAAGAAGATTCTTTAAATGGAAATCTTTCTCCACCTGTGTCTGACTTTAGAGTCGATCTCCTATTAATCCCCAACTAGGAGTATTAAGTAAACTATTTAAATTAATTTTAAAAGACTTAATGATGACCTTGTGTTAGAAGTCAATTTTGAATGACGAAGAGTTTATCGCGAAAGATTTAATTTGGACCAAAAAAAAAAAAAATCTTAAGTCATTGGAAGAAATTCATGAATGACATCGAATCAGATTCATCTTTTTCGATTTTATTGATAAATTCTACCCTCCACAAGAAAACACTATAAAAACCATTACCAAAGAAAAGTGGGTAAAGGAAAATAACACAGTTGTTTCTTCAAGTTACCCTTCTCTAGAAACTATTCTTATAAGCCATCTAAATATTGAAGTTAAAGCCTCTCCATTTAAAGTTGCAACTCCTGATGGAGAAATAAGAAAAAATATTTGAGCAAAACAATTTTACCAACCAATACCTACACTTCATAGGTAAACAATTGGATAAAATTGAAGATAAGATTGATAATAAGCCTGTTAAGCAAAAGAAACCTTTAATCAAGCCTCCAGATGTAAAAATTGGAAATAATTTAAAGGTTAACAATAACAAGTCTGTTGAGAAAATTGAGTAGATGCTCAAAGATCTCATGGCCAACCAAGCTAGTTCCTCCAAGACCATTAAGGTAATTACCATCCCTGAGTCTTCAGAAACAGAAACCACTTCAGAATCTGATTCTGATACAAACATTAAGCAAATTGAAAATGTTTTCTCAAACTTTGAGTTAAATAGAATCCATAAGCCTAGAGTTAGCCCCACAACTCTAACTAAGAATTGATATCCTAGGCCAACACCTCTGGATATCCAATTTGAGGAAAGAAATTTTTAAAGTCAATGTTCAGTTTCTTAAGATAAACTATATGAGTGGAATATCAATGGTTTATGTGAGCAAGAAATTGTCAATAAGTTAACTCACATGTCTATGATTGCAAATAGTTATTATACCAACCATACTCTAAGTCAAATTGAAATCCTTGATCTTTTGGTCACCGTATTCACCGGAACACTGCTAAGTTGGTGGGATAAACATCTTACTGAAGAATCAAAAAATGAAATAAGGTATGCGGTCAAAACTAACCTTGAAGGAAATCCTCTCTTCAATGAAGCAGCAGGATTAGCCAATTCTGATGTCGTCAATACTTTGGTTTATATCATTATTGAGCATTTCATTGGCACCCCAAGTCATCTCACATCTAGGATACATGAACAGCTCAGTAACCTTAGATGTCTAACCCTAAGTGATTTTAGATGGTACAAAGATGTGTTCATCTCCCGAGTCATCCTTAGAGACGATAGCAACGAACCGTTTTGGAAAGAAAAATTCATTAACGGTTTGCCCAATCTCTTTGCCCATAAGATTAAACAAGTCCTGGTAGATGAGAATAATGTCATAAATTATGATAATCTCACCTATGGAAATATCATAAGCGTCATAAAAAAAGAAAAATGTGTATTGATATGAAAATATCAAATCAAGCCAATAAGGATAAAAGAAAAGCTAAGTATGAAGACAGACTTCTAGTTAGGGATTAATAGGAGATTCGACTCTAAAGTTGGACACAGTTGGAGAAAGATTTCCATTTAAAGAATCTTCTTCGTACTTAGATTCTTCTCCTTAGAATCATCCTTGGGAAACTGGCTATGTGCCGTATAGCAAGGATGGCTGACTTGAGACTCAGTTTGAACACTTTTTTAATTAAGGCTTTTCTCAAGTTCAAGGTTTTGAAGCTTGAGTCGGTTTACTTTTTCAAGATTTTGTTGCTCAAGTCTTTTTAATTCCTTATCAATTTCTCGGTCTCTCTTTTTCAGTACTTCTAAAGTAGTTGAGAACGAGTTTCTGGCTTGGGCTTTTCCTTTGATTAGCCTAGACGAACTAGACTGGATGATGTCTTCGATTTGAAGACGACTTGTTGGAATGTTAGACCTATGGCCAAAATGAACATAAGTCTAAGTCAAGATTTAACAAACCTAAGCAATAAAAGTTTCATAAATCTAAATGCTATAAGTGTGGAAAATAAGGACACTTTGCAAAAGTCTGCAAAGCAAAAAATACTATTAAGAAACTCCAAATCTCTAATGAATAAAAAAAAAAACTTAATAAAAGTTTTAGAAATTCAGAGATACTGAGTCAACTTTAGCTTCAACAAGCTCCCTCCAGTAAGCATAAAAATCACATAAGCCAAAGAGCACTTATGGCTGATCCTTTTGAGCCAATCTCCCCAAATAAGCTTATCACCCCAAGCCAACTAAGCTCTCCTAGTAAGCCAACCTCTCCTCTCGAGGTAACAAACAGATTCACCTCTTTAGGTACTGTTCCTAAGCCTTCTTACCAAACCGCTCTAGTAAGTTCATATAATCCTTTTGCTGCCTCGAAGCCCAAGTCCTCTTTTCCCCAAAGGAATTATAATAAGCCTTCTCCTTATCCCCTTAAGTCTCCTGGCCATAATCTTTTTATGGTAGAATCCGACCTAAGCCATATAAAGTCTCCCCCGACTTTAGCCCAAGCCTATTACCCGTCTGGTTGGCATTTCCCTGCCATCTATCCTCTTAAGTCCCTTAAGTTTTATAGATCGAGATATTCTCTTCCACACTAAGTCAGTCTAGATCTCCCCGATCTACGACTCTAAAAATAAGACAAAAATAATTTACCATCATTTTTTTGTCATGAGATTTATCTCCCAAGCTCAATGGGGAATTCCTCCTCATTCCACTAAGCCCCTTCCAAATCATCAAGTTTCGTATAGTTATCATGATTATATTGATGCCTGGTACAAGATTTTCTTGCACCAAAATGATAAATTTACCCACTCCTGGTTCATTAATTTTGACAAGAACTTTAAAGGATATTTTCTTTTATGGTTTTTCAGGTGGTGGCAAGTTCATGGTCCAATCACTGAGATCATGCCCATTGAAGTTCAAGATGCAGTTCGATATTTTTCGACTGTATATCAAGTCAGCGAACAAGACTCCTTGTTCCCAAGTTCACTCCATTTCTTCTCTTATTTCAGGGTTCCTTGAATTTTGAAATGGTAGTATAATTTAAGCCAGAATTGTGTTTCAAGACAATTTTCAGATAAGTGGTGGGATAGGTACACCTTTTCTGGCGTTCAAGAATGTCTCTACACTGAATTTTCAGCTGAGACAAATGCTTTCCCTGAAGCTCTCCTAAGTCAGCCTGAGACAACTCCACAGCTCCCTTAAGCCCCCAAAGCTTCCAAGTCAAGTCCTTCTTCCTCTTCCTCCAAAAGACAGAAGACTTTTAAGAAAGACATCGTGGCCATAGCCTAAGCTCTCTTACAACAAGCCTCTGAAGCTAGTGACGATGAAGAAACCTCTTCAGCAGAATCTTCAGTTCACTTAAACCAACCGCAACCTGATCTGTTTCAAAATGCTCAGGACCCATATGCAGACTAAGTTTTACATTTCTACCATGTCGGTAGAAAAGACAAGACAAGGATAAGCCAAAGCTCCGACAAAGTACTATTCATGAACAGTTATCTTAAACTTTTACTATTTATTTACCTACTTTCAGTGCTTTTCCCCTAAACAAAAGCAGAAAGCATCTGCTTTCGGCAAAATAAGTCAAGACAACACTCAAGTGAATGCACTCAAGTCAGGCATCTCATGATTCCACCCCAAGCCTAAAGGTTATTTAAGGATGCTCTTTGAAGTTCAAGGCAGGCAATTCTACACCCTTCTACTTCACTCAGAAGTAGACTTAGACCTAGGGCAAAAATCTATTTTGACAGTGCCATCTAGGTATTGTTGAATATGATCTAAATTGTTTAGATTATTACTTAAGTTTACAGGATGACTTTCATTAATTAGACACTAATTTTCAGGCAAACTAATGTCAGACCACTTAATGGTTTGGGGAATGCGAATGTTCGCATTGTGTTGACTACTCTGGATCAACAAAGTTTGGTTCTTAGGGCTTCGCTCAATTGCCTGAAAATTCATGTTGGTTCCAGTGCACTTATAATAGATCCTGTAGATTAAAGCTAAAGGCTGAACACCTTCTAAGACTCTATAGCCTGAAGTCTTGATGTTCAAAGTTAAAGCTTTTAAAATATGAGGATCACTTAAGCTTATTGTGAAATCTAGATAACAGTCAAAATGAATCGGACCATTATATAGGCTTGACTCAATGATTCCGAGAGTACTATCACTAAAGTCAATGAATCGTGCATCTCGTAAACATAACAAGACAGAGGCATTGAGACATTTCCTTTTTAAGGTCTTAACAGCGACCTGAACTAATCCGATGTGGATATAGTTGTGGTCGTTAGACTTATGTTTCCTTATGGACTCAAGGCTAAAGAGCTGACATGTTTCATGCTCTTTACTTAAGGCATAAACTTGTTCAACAGTTTTGACATGTTGTTCACTTCTAAATGATGTCAAAGACCATGTGGACTTCTTGTAGATGTTCTTAGTGGGGACTTTGGCGATGTTCCAGACATTCAAATCAATGTTGGAGTCATCTTGGTACTTAACTTGTTCTTCATTAACAATCTTTGGGAGCCTTCCCATGGAAGACCTAGAGCTTACTGATGAATTAGACCTGAAAAACTTACTCATCTTAACAAATGACTTGTAATTTGAACTTTTCAGCTCAAATAGTTAACTGTTCTTCTTCTACCCATGGTTGTAGTAGACTCTTACTCTGCCTATGATACATACACATACTGGTGATCAAGACACATACCCGCTCATACATATCCGCTCAGGCCTCTCTTTGGGACTTACTGTTTGGATCTAGGAATTTACTGTTTGGGTGGTACAGATCTGGTGGTACAACTAGTGCAGAATAAAAGCTCAACACAGAAATGAACAAAATAAAACAATAGCAGAAATGAACTTAGAGCACAAATAACCAGACACTTGGGCGGATGAATAAATAACTTAGAAAATAAAATGATTAGATGGCTTTGATATACCCTTCTACTTCACCTCAGACAGCACTCCATACAGTGGTATCAGAGCCATCTGATCGTTTTTTTTTTTTTGAGTTATTTATTTATCTGCCTAAGTGGTTGGTTATTCGTGCTCTAAGTTCATTTTTGCTATTGTTTTATTCTGTTCATTTCTGTGTTGAGCTTTTATTCTGCACTAGTTGTACCGCCATATCCGTACCACCCAAATAGTAAATTCCTGGATCCAAACAGTAAGTCCCAGAGAGAGGCCTGAGCGGATATGTATGAGCGGGTATGTGTCTTGATCACCGGTATGTGTATGTATCATAAGCAGGGTAAGAGTCTACCACAACCATGGGTTGAAGAAGAATCGTAAACGATTTGAGCTGAAAAGTTCAAATTACAAGTCATTTGTTAAGATGAATAGGTTTTTCAGGTCTAATTCATTAGTAAGCTCTAGGTCTTCCATGGAAAGCTCCCAGAGATTGTTAATGAAGAACAAGTTGAGTACCAAGATGACTCCAACATTGATTTCAATGTCTGGAACATCCCCAAAGTCCCCCCTAAGAACATCTACAAGAAGTCCACATGGTCTTTGACATCGTTCAGAAGTAAACAACATGTGAAAACTGTTGAACAAGTTTATGCCTTAAGTAAAAAGCATGAAACATGTCAGCTCTTTAGCCTTGAGTCCAAAAGAAAACATAAGTCTGATGGCCACAACTATATCCACATCGGATTAGTTCAGGTCGCTGTTAAGCCCTTAACAAGGAAAGGTCTCAATGCCTCCGTCTTGTTATGTTTACGAGATGCCGATTCATTGACTAAAGTGATAGTACTCTCGAAATTATTGAGTCAAGCCTGTATAATGGTCCGATCCATTTCGACTGTTATTTAGATTTCACAATAAGCCTAAGTGATCCTCATATTTTAAATAAGTCCAATCAGCCGAGTTATCCAATTTGCTGATAAGTTTCCTGATAAAATCCTTGACAAAACCCAACTCCAACGGTTTCTAGGATCTCTCAATTATGTTGCCGATTTCTATCAAAATCTTCGCAAAAAGTGTAAGCCCCTTTTTGATAGACTTCAAAAAATCCTCCTCCATGGACACTGGTCCATACTTCTCTAGTTAAAGAAATTAAGCAATATGTCCAGACTTTGGCTAGTCTTGGCATTCCCACCATCAATTCTTTCAAAATTGTTGAGACTGATGCCTCTGACATAGGTTATGATGGTATTCTTAAGCAAAGAGTCCATTCAACTCAACCTGAACAAATTGTTTGTTTCTATTCAAGTGTATGGAACTCTGCACAGAGTAATTATAGTACTATTAATTTTAATAGTACTATATAGTGGAAAACACTTGTTATATTTCATTTTGTTATATTTCAAGATGTATCAAGTCAGAACATTTCTGTTCTAAGTTTATCTGTAAGTTTTCATTTATTTGAAATTAAGCATTACTTTCAAGTATATTCATGATCTTTTTCTGTTTTATTATATTCAGATTATGATGTTGAGTTACGCATGCTAATTACTCTATTCACTTATTCTCACCATTTCTTAGTCCACACCTTTCTTCACTCTTCTTTCTATTAAGTGAAGTAGAAGGGTAGATTGGCCTATCCTTGGTGGGGATCTTTCCTTCATTAAAATCTTTAATGTAGGGAAGACTTACAGTGTGTTTCTTCCTGTGCCAGAAAGCATTAGGAAGATTCGAACAAACTTCACTTTGAATCCTTTCTTCAAAGAGTTGAATTCTTTGTTGAAGAATTTTTTGGCTTAATTGTTCCTCAATTTTTCAATTTTTTTAATCTTAATCTCTTCTTGTAAAAACTCAACATGTTGGGTTTTTGAATTGATTAGGTTAATAGACTTAAAGATTGAATTACTTTGATAGGCTTTTAATTGACTTAGATCAGGCTTATTTAAGAATTTAAACTTAACAAGTTCACCTAAAGGGTAGGTGGTAACTCCATCATCATCTGTTGTAAAATGGATACAACAAAGTAATGAAAGGGAGACCTAGTATGACTTTTTCAGTCATATTTTTAACTAAGACAAATGATGTTTTAAAACAAACATTATCTTGACAAACATGAGCTTTATTTAACTCAAAATTATTTTGCATCTTACTGCCATTGGCAGACCTTAAAGTTTCTGTGGACTTACTGTAATACTTCGTAGGAATCAATCCTTCTTGTATACAACTTAAATCTGCACCACTATTGATTAGGGCAGTGACACTTAACTTAAAATCGTGGATGACGATTGTAACTTTAGAATACCATTTTTTTTTTTTTTAAATTTGGATTCTATCTAAGAGGCCTAAGACGTTTTCTTGAAGTTGGAATTCGTCTTCCTCTTTCTCAGGTTTTTCATCTTCTAACGAAACGGCTTCATCTTGATTACTAGTGGCTGACTTAATTAGTTTTAGATTAATTTTAAGGAGGGTAATATCCTGTTTTAATTCTTGATGTTCTTCCTTATGACTTTTAATTTCAGACTTAACTTGTTTTATCTATAGTACTATGTATTTCTAAGTTTCAAGACGATCTTTTGAATCAAAAGTTTTTAATAAGGGTTGATTGCAAAAGTGCAAAGGATGTTTTAGAAAAAGATGTTCAAAACATTGCATCCAAACAGATTTTTGCACGGTGGCAAGCAATTTTAAGCATTTTTTATTTTGACATTGAGTACATCAAGGGAAGTCAAAATTATATCCCTGATTTCTTAACCCGTGAATTTTTGCAGGAAAAGAATGGCAGATAAGAAGAAGCAACTTCAGCTTCAACAAGCCCCTTCTAGTAAGCATAAATATATATATATATATAACATCGGTATTTTAAAATTTTGACAAGATTTAACAGAAAATTCTAATGGAATGGTGAAATTGAAAAAAAAAATTAAAAGATAGATACATTAAATTGTGAGTTTTTAAAGTTTAAAAGAGTAATTGTAAAAGTGACGAAAATTCAGATGAGTTAAATAAAGTTTTCCCTAAAAAATATTACTTAATGCACATATTAGACTAAGTGTATCCTCCAAAACTACATGAACCCAAATCATATCTAAAGGGCTTCACAAGTGATCCACAAGATAAAAGAAAGGCAACAGAAATATAGTTCATTCAATTTATATATGGTTCACACCATAGTTATCTGAAGAACGTTCGGATTTGATGATGTTAATTATCATATGTAACAACTGAAGAAAAAAAATGGGCAAGCTTTGGGAAAATAGTACTGGGTTATCTGAAAAATCACAATTATTAAAAAAACAGAATATAAAAAAAGGTTAAACAGCTAGCACTAATTATAATACATCTTTTTGCATTTAACTGATGATATCTGGCACAAATCCTTGGAAACTACAGCACTGTCTAGTGAACCAAAGACCACTGCGCAAAATTGTTTATGTGTAGTATAAAAATTACATTAAAAATATAATCAAAAAAATATCTTACATCAAGTAACATTAGAGTATATAAGAGAACAATTAACAAAAATATATTACCAATGCCCCACTGAATCAATCTGATCTTGTGGCTGTAACTGTTTTTGAATTGAATTTGGGGAGAAAGGCAAGGAGAACGGCTGATCTGCTGCCACGTACGACGGCTGAGACATGAGACTTGCGGAAGAATATACACTATTATTATTATTAAACGGCACAGTTCGTTCTTGTTGTTGTTGCTGTTGCTGTTGTTGTCGTTGTTTTGGAATGTTAAGCTTCTCTCCTTCGAGCTCTCTATACTTTTGGAGGTACGTTTTGAGAGGACCCACGTAATCCTCGAAACCTAGAGTTGTGATGGCCCATATGATATCGTCGCCGTTGATGGTCTTCCTCTTTTCTCGCTGGCATTTATCGGACGCTTCCCCGGTAACAAAGCTAATGAACTCGGAGACACATTCTTGGACGGTCTCTTTTGCATCCTTTGAGATTTTTCCGTTGGCCGGTATCACTTTTTTCATGATTCTGCCTACGTTTGCAATAGGGAGAAAGCGATCTTGTTCTTTATTGCTGTGGCTAGTACCCTTTAAACATGGGCTTTCTGGGCTTCCTTCATTGGGCCCATTTCCATGGCTCTCATCCTCCATTCTTCTCTCTCTCTCTCTCTCTCTTTGGAAGAAGATTGGTTGTTGTATGAGCTTTTAGGATGATTTGCGATTTGTGTGTAGGTAAGATAAATGGAAAGATAGGCATAAAGATAGGCAAGTGAAGAGGAGAAAGGAAAAAAGTCTTGGTCGATTTTCACAGTTAAGTCCCAGGGACTCGCTCCTTGTGTGGAGCAGGTAATTTAACTACCATTATTATGTAAACTAAATTACTTTTTGTTTTGCTTAACCTCTTAACGTGGCATATGATGCTTGGTCATGTACACTTTTAGAAGTAGTGATCATTTGTTTCCTTTTTTTTTTTTTCCCTTTTCCTTTTTGAAAAAAAGAAAGAAAGAAATATCAGTCTTTTGGGTGGTTTACCTGATTTACTTTAGGCTCTTTGTAATATCAAAATGAAGCTCCTTAAAATATGTATAAATAACAAATTAGTCTATATTGTCAATTTTCGTTATAAAATTTGACGAATTTTATTAGTATCCCATATTAAAATTAATAAAATTATGATACGTGTCGCTCTTAATAAATTCTGTTTTAGATGCGTGCACTGAATTTTGGAAAATGAAGTTTCGGCAACGTTGAGATTTTGTGGAATTATGGTTTTAAGTTACGGATTCTGTTAGGGTCCTTTGTACTGAATTGTACACATTAGGGGTTTTATCGAGGAGATTCTGAGACTATTTATTTGATTCGCCAGCCAACTGGCACATACA
>FXXK01001158.1:107830-182755 GCA_900184695.1 Betula pendula | reverse complement strand
ATTAAATTAATATATAAAAAATATAATTAATATTCGTTCAGTTTTAACAAATATATAAACAAAAGAGAGAAGGTATATATTTCAATTTCAACTCAATCACTTATTAAAATGAAACCCGTTGTTGTTTTAGATCTCGAAAATTATTTAAAATTTAATCTGTATTAAATTTTGCAGCAATTTATTTTTCAATGTACAACATCAAAGAGTGAGTTAGAAACTCATTTTCAATTTTATTACACATGCTAGTTTTATCAATATTCATGGTTGAAATTAAATGCTCAGTTCTGCGTTGCTGCGTTAGAGAATGGTGGAAACAAAAATCATGGCTGAAACCTTGTGCTAGTGTTTCTACCATTTTTTGGCTTGATGATTGGAGAAAAGATAACACCTTTTTTCTTGTTATTTCTAATAGCCCAAACACGTTGAATCGCCTAGATCTTTTTTATGGCAACAACCACGACATTCAGACACATATACATGAACAAATGGTAGAAGAAAATCTTATTCTTCACCAATCAAAATATGAATAAGCATTGGAGAAATTTTGACATAGAATGAAGAACGTTAAACTTTCACCAAAAAAAAAAAAGAAAAAAGAAAAAAAGAGTGAAACGAAAGATGACAGCAATAAAATCTTCTAAACCAATAGAGAGGCTATTTTGTGCTGCTAGCTTGCTTTGTTGAAAATAAGGAAGGGCCTACATTGCAATAGAAGCCTAACTGTGCGTTTTTATATGGCTTGTTTGAAGTTATAATAGAGGGCCAAAGCCCAAATATAATATATGAAGTTTACAAAAGAAATGAGAGGTCCCCACTTATTAAAATGATTTAATAATGAGTCATTCATATTAAATTTATGGGCTTTTTATTTTTTATTTTTTATTTTTTTATAAGCAAAGTTGAGAAAAAGAAAAAAGTTCAAAGTAAATCTTTTTCACTCTTGATTTTTACAAATACAAAAAAAAAAAAACAAAAATACTTGTATAATAATTATAAAAAACGGTCTATTTGATAACTAAATGGACTTAACTGAAAACAGGACGGCCCAAATACGTTGCGTATATGGGTGTAGGTCCCAAAACAATACTATGGCGTTTGAGAAGTCAACTATCTCAACTTGTTGTTTGTGGGATTGGAAATGGAATTTCGGATTTGGGTGTCAAGAAACCAACATATATAAATTGTTAGGTTTATAGATTGGCTTATTTAGTGTCTAAAACAGTTATTTATGTTTTGGGGATAAAGGGTAGCATGTACTTAGGTTCACAGTTGGAGAAGAATCCTGTGTGAGCTCGAGTAAGTTAAAATGCTTGGACGTTTTCAGCGCCGCCCCCTCGACGCCTAAAATCTCTCTCTACAACACTTTACACTCAACGCTGGAACATTCCAAGGTTGAAGACGTGGCCATGGAACGTTACAGAAAAAAAAAAAATGAAAAGAAGCCCAAGAAAAAGAAAAATGAAGAAGTGAAAAACATTTTGGACTCTTGAATGAATAAGAAAATAAAATTACATATATCATACTTTTCACACAGGGGCAAAGCCAACAGAGGTCGAAAGTTTCCCTCGTTGCCCCAATTGCCCACCCTCACTCACTCACTCAAGAGCATCAACATTATTGGGGATCTTGAACTCGATAAAATCTTCTAAACAATAGAGAGGCTATTTTGTGGCTGCTAGCTTGCTTTGTTGAAAATAAGGAAGGCCTACTTGCAATAGAAGCCTAACTGTGCGTTTTATATGGCTTGTTTGAAGTTATAATAGAGGGCAAAGCCCAATATAATATATGAAGTTTACAAAAGAAAGAGAGGTCCCCACTTATTAAAATTTTAATAATGAGTCATTCATAAATTTATGGGCTTTTATTTTTTTTATTTTTATTTTTTTATAAGCAAAGTTGAGAAAAAGAAAAAAGTTCAAATAAATCTTTTCCATCTTGATTTTCAAATACAAAAAAAAAAAAAACAAAAATACTTGTATAATAATATAAAAAACGGTCTATTTGATAACTAAATGACTTAACTGAAAACAGGACGGCCCAAATACGTTGCGTATATGGGTGTAGGTCCCAAAACAATACTATGGCGTTTGAGAAGTCAACTATCTCCAACTTGTTGTTTGTGGGATTGGAAATGGAATTTCGGATTTGGGTGTCAAGAAACAACATATATAAATTGTTAGGTTTATAGTTGGCTTATTTAGTGTCTAAAACAGTTATTTATGTTTTGGGGATAAGGGTAGCATGTACTTAGGTTCACAGTTGGAGAAGAATCCTGTGTGAGCTCGAGTAAGTTAAATGCTTGGACGTTTTCAGCGCCGCCCCTCGACGCCTAAAATCTCTCTCTACAACACTTTACACTCAACGCTGGAACATCCAAGGTTGAAGACGTGGCCATGGAACGTTACAGAAAAAAAAAAAATGAAAAGAAGCCCAAGAAAAAGAAAAATGAAGAAGTGAAAAACATTTTGGACTCTTGAATGAATAAGAAAATAAAATTACATATATCATACTTTTCACACAGGGGCAAAGCCAACAGAGGTCGAAAGTTTCCTCGTTGCCCAATTGCCCACCCTCACTCACTCACTCAAGAGCATCAACATTATTGGGGATCTTGAACTCGATCGGCCTGAACACTCCAGCGCTGGATATCTCAGGCTCGCTCAAATGGAGAGTTTGCTGAGAGCAAACTAAATCGATTTCGAATCCTCCCTTAGACTTGCTCTATTAAACTCGACAAAGGCGCTTGATTTCATTCGCCAGATGCGTAATCTGTGACTCTGTTTGTTGCCTACTTTCACTCTGTTTGAGTTTCTTTTTTGAACTCTATTAAGAGTCTTTGAACGCATTTTCAAACTTCGTTTTTGTTGATCTCTACTTTCTTCTCTTCCCTTTACTATGTAAACCATAAAAGTTAAGGGACAACTCACATGGCTCGAGATGACGAGTACAGATATCACAGAAGTTATAGGGATCCGGACTCGCACACCATCTTTCACTCAAAAACTGCTGGCACTTGTTCACACTGGAGCTTGGTTTTGTGTATTTTTTTTTTTTGTTTTTTTTTTTAAAGACTCTTCAATTTTTTCTGAAGGCATGGCGGATAATTTCAACCACAAACGTCCAATCAGTTGGGCTGGGTTCTTTTTCCAGTACTTGTGGCTAATTCTTTCAAAAAAAAAAAAAAAATACTAGTACTAATAATTTATTATAATAAATAACATAGTTATTAATTGCGTGTTTCAAGAGAATGTTTTTTGTGGTTTAGGCTTTCAAATCTCATTTCTTTAGACTCTGATCATATCAAGCAAAAGTAAAGGAAGCCAAAAAGATTAACCTGGGCATATCAACTATCTATTTATTTGAATTGAAAAAAAATATCCATCTTATATTATTAGGTGAGTCTTTTGAGGTTTTTTATTTTTTTATATTTATATTTTATTTATTTATTATTATATTAAAGTTACAAGGTTACACTTGCACCATTTTTGATTACCCACGTTTTTGTTGTTTTTTTTTTTTTTTTTTTTTTTTTTTTTTTGTAAAGTCACGTTTTGATGCTTAGTTCAACAAAGTTAGTTGTCATTGTTTATCATGCTATTACTTGAGTTATTAAATTAAATTAACATTGTTATTGAATCTATAATTGGACAATTTGATTTCGATCAGATCGCTATAAATTTTGAACTGGTTGACATTATGATATAAGCAATATAATAATATAAAATAATATTACTATAAATAAAATAATAATTAATATAAAACAATGATAATTAAGCGATAAATATTAACCAAAATTATTGTTGTGTTTGTGTGAAATTTAATTAAGCTATAAATATAATATGATTATGTAATTTACTTATAACTTAATTGTTCAATACTGATCAAGATCTCCTTTAATTTTTTTGAAAGTATAAATTCTCAAATTACGTAAATTCAAGTTTTTTTACATTAAACGACTTGAAAAATTTTATCTATTAAAAATGTGACATGTTATTAACGAGAATGTTGATATTTTTTCGTAATGTTCTTGTTGTTATGTCGTAGAAAAGCTTTGAATTAAAAAAATGTATTTTGCTTTACTAAAGAAGAATATCTCTTCAAAAGTGAATAAAAAGTTTTTGAAATATTTCTTTTTTTGCTGCTTCAAAAACATCATAATGTAATCTTTTCAAGTCTGTTTGATGTAAAATTTAGCTTGAAATTTAAGTAATTTGAAATTCTACTTTCAAGAAATTATAAGGGATTCTGATCCATTAATACTCATGCTATATTGTTATATTATGTTGACATTATAGTCTTCTTAATTTATAATGCACTTATTGATAAACTAATTATATGCTTATTTTCTAATTTATTGTATTATATAGTCTATATGATAATACTTAGATTCGAATGATCCAATATGTCTCCAAGGGTAGTTCAATCGCCTGGGAGACCACGCCTCATGAAGCAAGGCACTGTTTCGATTTCTCCCTTCTTTCCCTCCCCTTATGCGGATATTGTCGGATGGAAGAAAACTATAAAAAATAGATGCATATGATGCTTAATGATTTCGATGGCACATATGTTGAGTTATATATATTCATTGTGATCTACAGTTATTTAATCGTAGATTCAATTATATGTATTATATAATCATATGATCCAAATTCTAATAATAATACTTAATTTGTGACTATAATTAACACATTGTTGATTCTATTCCTAATCACTTAAATTTGGATTATATGAATCACATTATTATTGTATATATAATCTATATACATAATCATTATATCTAAGTATGATTAAGAATTGTTAGATACTTAAAATCTTAAATCATACTTAATCATTGTATTAATATGAATTCGTATACTTATATGACATTATGTGGTTATAATTTATACTTATAACTTAATTTGTATATATATATGAATTAAGAATCATATCATATCATATGACTTACGAGATTATAAATGATAAATATGATCATTATGAGTCATAATTATTATAATTCATAAGTATCTAATGATAATACTTAGATCATATGATCTTAAATCTTGAATCATGTGGTTTAAAGTTTTCTAAATATATAATGATAATACTTAGATACTTAATTATTTTATTAGTACAAATTTGCATACTTATGTGATAATTGACATTATGTAATTTATGTGATTATAATTTATACTTATAGCTTAATTTGTAATTATATATATATCGGAATTAAAAAACTTATCATGTGACTTGTGAAATTTTCCTAATTTCTAAGTATTTAATAATAATACTTAGATCATATGCTATGATCATATTCATATGATATAAATTATAATGACTATATGATCATATGACACAATGTTAGATTATTATATGATTATATAGTCTTATTATATTATATGAATAATATATTTAAGTATTTGAATTGTCATTAGATTATATGAATTATATAATTAAGTATTGATATTATTCATTTGTACTATTCAATATACATATAACCAATTAATTATTGGTACTTAATAAATAATATATATATATATATATATATATATATGCAAGTCGAGCCTTATACGAGCTTGTTCACGAATATTAACTGAATCGAGCCGAGTTTATACGAGTTTGTATCGTTTAATAATCAAGCCTAATTTCATATTTACGAATGGCTCATATAATAACCGATTCGAGTACGAGTCGAGTTTAGTCGAATTAATCCCGAGTATGTTCACGAGTAGCTCTATTCATTTACACCTCTAGAGAAGATGATAAAAATGCTAAAAGAAGACAAGTACAGAGCTAGGCGACTGAACAGGAAGAAGATGAGTCTGGACAATACAATGAAAAGGCCATTCCAGGAAGTACTCGATACCAGAGGAGTCCGAACGGCTGAGCAAACAGACTCTCTCAGGTTCATTGGTGTCCGGACAGACAGAGGACATGCCTGAACGGTTGGAGCTATAGAAAAATCCCGTTGGCAAGGATGTCCGGACATTACTAAGGACAACACACATCTGGAAGAGGTGTGTCCGAACAGGCAGGGTGATTAGGGTTGCAAAACCCTAGTTGCATCTGGACGCCACTGCTGCAGGTTAGAAGTTTTCTATATAAGGATTGATTTCTCTCTATAGTTTCTCATCTCTCAATCACACGAAATTTGGAGAAACTCCAAAGACTTGGTGTCATACAACACAAGTGGCTTGAAAAAGGTACTTCAAGAAGATCATCATACGGATAGCTTGAAGAGTTGAAGCCAACAACATGTTGTGACTTCACAACGGATTAAAGTGCTATGATTGCGGATCGGGGTAATGTGTTGGGATTGCACAAACAAAGTCTATCAGTAGGGATCAGTAAGGATTCAGCTAAGTGAAGATTGGCCAAAATGGGACTTGTTAGAATAGAGACTACGTGAACAACGGATTTTCCTATAAATGGTGTAGTAAGGTTGCTGATATTGTAAGTTTACTATACATTGTAGTGTGGTTTTCATTATTAGTGGAATCTTGGGTTTGGCTACCCCTGAGAGGTTTTTCCTTTGTAGCAAGGGTTTTTCTATTTGTCAACAAAAATATTGTGTTATGGTTTGTTGAAGAATGTTTTTTATATTGTTGGCATGATAAAGTAAGCCTGCAAGTTTTTTATACATATGTTACAAACTGTTATGGTTGTTGTTGATGTTTATTCTGTTGCGTGTTGGGGTCTTTACTGGGTATGCCGTTACAATCCTTGTTGTTATATCAGGTTTTTGAGTTGGTATCAAAGTAGGTACACACTCAGAAGGAAACGATTTTTTCCTTTGTGATCTTTGACCCCTTTATTTGTTCTAGAGTCAATCCTCATGACGGATTCACAGGTCTCCACTAAGACAATCAATATTGATTGTATGAAAGATAGTTTCCTTGATAAATTGTCGAAGTTTGATGAGAGAGTTTTCAAAAAACTCAGTAAAATTGAGAAGGAGTTTTCCTCCAATGATAAACCATGATAGAGCACACTCTTCTCATGATTGTGAACATGATAATAATATTTTGGTTGCTAAACATCTTGTGAGTAATGAAGTCTTAAGACTGTTTGGACAAGGGACTAAAAATACTTCAAATTGCAACTTCTTGTAATGAGCAAACTTTTAAGTTTGTTCCTACATGTCATCACTGTGAGATCATTGGTCACATTCAACCAAAGTGTTTTCTTTTGCGATCTCAAAGACCTTGGACTAAAAGGAATGTCCCTAGGGAAGATGAGCCTGATTATGACATGCAAGTTTAGGCCTTAGCTAACCAAGTCATGCTCATTGGTGTGCAAATTGATGAGTTGACCAGGAAATCCTATCCATAGAATTTATACCAGTCAGAAAACCATATTTGGAACCCAAAAGGTCTAGATAAACAAGGATGATCATTTGTGTTTGTCTATTCATACTGCTCTTAAAATTCTTAATACTTGTTTATGGTACCTTGACAGTGGATGCTCTAGACATATGTCGGGGGATAAAATGTAATTCGACCATTTTGAAAAGTACAGAGGAGGATCAGTTACATGTGGCGATGCAAGCAGATTGAAGGTGACAAGCAAAGTCACTGTGAAGATCCCTAATTTTCCACCATTTCAGGGAGTTCTCTATTAACAGGTATCAAGGCAAACATTTTCAATATGAGTCAGTTTTATGATGAAGACCTAGTGGTGCAATTCTCCAAGAAAGAGTGCAACATCTTCACCAGTAACAGAGAATAGGTCACATGAGGACAAAGAACCAGAGATAATTATTATGGTGTCGAGCCAAGCCTATTTGTACGATGCAATAAAGCAAAGTTGGATTAAGTGGAATTGTGGCATCTGATAGTCGCGCGAGCGCTACCGATTTTACATTTATAATTAACCGCTCGCGTTAGATCACACCTTTGCAGGATAGTTCTAAAAAGAGGGTATCGATCCGCAGAGACTGTGATGGTCGTTCGTCGAGCCTTCGAGGTGTTCTTCGGCTCAACTCGTGAAACAAAAAGGTTTTGTTTTAAAAACTAAAAGACATAAACATAAATGACTTAAAGATAAATGACATAAACTTTAAATGACATAATTGAAATGACATAAATGTAAATGACATTAAGTGTAAAAGACATAAATGTAAATGACATGTAAAGTAAAGATAAAGGTAGAATGCGGATTGTATCTAGCATGGAATTTTTAACAAAGGCATAATACGAGCGTGTAAAGGTTGTCAATCCTTACAACGATCTCAACATGAAAATACTATCAAAAGAAAATGATAAAGCATCATAGGTACGCACTAGTCACTCACCTAAATGACATAAATTTAAATGACAGAAATCTAAACCTACATGTGAGATAACTCGTGTTTCCTAGCATGCGATATAAGTCCTCTTAATAGCCTACCCAATTATCATGAAATAAGCATAAGGCATCATAGGTTTTCACCCATCTTTCCACCTATTCTAAGTTAAACTAACATAGATTGAGTTGTGGTCCCTAGCATGCCCTATCAAACTCACATAACATTAAGTCAAAAAGCATCATTGCATAGCATGGTAATCATTCAAGACTCAAACAATTCTTCATAGACAAAGAACAATTTTCTATCTCAAATGGTATTTCATTAAGAACAACTCCTTAAGCAAATGCAATCATTATACCATTTATACAAAATCCATACCTAAATACAATCTACCTCAAACCATAACCCCATGGAAAAATTACTTCAAACCCTAAATAGGAATCATCCCTTCAAGGATTTGGGTTTCTTCATTGAAATTTTGAAGAAATCCATTTCCTAAGGAGTATTGGAGTTATGGGTTGAGTTCTACACTATGTACAAAGCAAAATAAATGAAAACTAAACTAAAAACTACAACAAAAACTAAGCAAAACCGAGCTGTACAGAACACTTAGAAGCCCACTGCTTCTCCTCTTTTCTTCTCGGACAGCAAATACATATATAGAGGCAGAGGAGTTTGATCTTTCTTTAAGGAAAGATCAATGCTTAAAAATCTAATCCAGCTGTTTTAGAGTCCTCTAGGATGTGATTTCGGCGCCCACCAAAGCTGGCAAGCCGCAATTGTTGATAACTTTTCTGGGTTTTAAGTTCTGATATTTGCGTTTCCAGAAAGTTCTGGAACTTCACCGGCATTTTTGACCACCAAGACGTCTGAATCTGATCTTTTGCATAAAATAGCTTTTGTGCGTCTGGAAGTCTTCTTTCCAACGCCCCTGACCTTGACTCAATCCGATATTTGTACTGGGAGATATGGTCAAAACAGTACGCGGAGGTCAGTGACGGAACTGATCTGGAACCGTGGACGCTCGATCACCACTTTTTGACGCTCGAGCGTCGGGCTGCTGACGACGCTCGATCCTCGTTTTTGACGCTCGAGCGTCCATTTTCTGCTTCAGCTTTGGCTTGATGAATTTTTCCTCTTTGAGTCCTCTTTCCAATGCCCTTGACTTTGCCTCAATCGGAGTTTTGAGCTAGGAGTTATGATCAAAAGAGTGAGCAAAGGTCATTGGTCATCAGTTTTACAAAAGTTGATGTATTTTCAGCCCGAATTTGATAGAATTGTTTGTGTTCTTTATTAAGCCCTACAAAATAAGATACACACTAAAACACAACAAAATATTAAATTACAATACAAACTAAGGCTTAACATATGCCAGTTAAGGGGCTTGAATGTGTAACATTCAGCAGTTATCAGCATCAACATCTGGGACACCTAAATTTTAAGGATTTGTCCAAAGCTGTAAAGAGTGGTTTCATAGAAGGGCTACCAAAACTGGGAAAGATTGAGAAGAATGTATGTGGACTTTGTCAGATGGTGTAATGCCCTGAAAATCTTAAAATAAATAAATAATAAAATACTGACTTATTTAAAATTTTCGAGTGCCTCCCACAAACTCACTTACTTTCATAAATAAGTCCCAAGGGATCTAACTGTAATTTGCCAAAATAATTAATAAACAATTAATCTTGAAATTCAAGCAGAAATATCCACGTCAACTATTAAGGGTTAACTGGATAAGACTACCCTAAACATCTATCAAAGTATAAGAAATGCAAAACTGAAATAAAATACAGTGATATTATTACTATACAAAACCTTATACAACTTTAAGCATAACTGCTACAAAATCTCACTAACAAAACAATTTTACAAAAACAATCAAAGACAAATCTACAACTCCAAGAAGACCTCACTCGTCCTCGAACCCACCGAACGACTCTAGCCTACCAACTCTGCTGAAGACCTGCTAAAACTGGAGAACAAATAAATGTCCAACATATGGAAAGGAAAAATAACAAGTCCACGAATTAGTAAGAAAGATACTCCGCAACCGAGCTCATGCTGTGAGCCTAAATTTTAATGCAATAAGAATAATAATCAATTAAAAGCTTACTGCAGTTCACAATACATTTCAAAAAAAATATGATGTCTCCATCATTATGCTAATAAAAGAGAGGTTTTAGTGTAAGAGAGGATCATAAAGCATAATCTTAACGATAACAGTTTTCAGGAATTAAAATCATTAAACGTGGAATCTCATTAGATATACCTATAATATTCTCTTTGTTATAACTTTCTTTCATATAGTCTATTCGGACCCTTACCATTCCCCATTTGGGTTTGCACGTTCTCGAAAGAATTTTTGGTACATACTAGTGCCCTAATGTGTACAAACTAGCGGTCATCATACAACAGTCCGACCAAGTCCAACCCCGGGTGGCCCACGCTACTAAAAAATGTCATATATCGTGTTGTATTGGTCACTCAGCTGGCTTCTTGGATCCAATGGTAAAACATAAAATAAACTGGACCATAGGATCAAGCCCGTATAATTGAAGCCCACGACATTTCTTCATGTCAACTAAATGAAAATATGGTTAATTAATATAATTTAACTTTTCTTTTCTCAAATCACAATCTTTTAAGTAGTGAAACAATTATCAGAAGAATAAGAATCACACTTGAAAATCTACTGGCTCACGACATAATGAAATATGAATAAAAGTCTCAATTAGTTTATATCAAAATAACATGCTCTAAAATGGTTTTCTATCCCAGTTCCGTAAGTATTCACTTACCTTGACCAGTCAGGTAAATCCTCAGACATCCTAACTTCCTACATTGCACTCATAATCAGACAAGATGCTAATCACAAACCTAAACCATACTTAGAGACATAATCACACAATAGAAACCCTAAAACATGTTTCCAAAATAGTTGGGATCAACCCTAGAGATTATAGGATCAAAGTTGGACTGTCTGAGATCAATCCTGAAGGATCAAAGATCAATCCTAAGGGCTGAGATCAATCCTGTAGGGTGTAGGATTGATCTTTCCCTACTAGGATCAATCCTACTAGTGCCAGTTTCGAGACTTCTAGTTCCTTGAACATGCATCCAAACGTTCTGAAACATCCCTGGGGTTTAGACAACACTCGAAAATATCTCAAAATAATTTTAGGACTTCAAAGTTATGCTCTTGATATGAGATTATCAAGAATTTACTTTGATTACCTAAACAAACATAAAATAATTCAATGTGTGTGTTTGTGTTGATTTAAAATAATGTTTGAACACATAAAACCCTTATAACGACCAAAAATTAAACCTTTGACTTAAAATCATGAAACAATGACAAATATGAAATATCTATTTACTTCATATGAAAATAACCGTTTGTAATACATACTTTGTTTAAAACAATTATTCTTATTATAAAAACACATTCTAATCAATTTTAAATCATAACTGTAAACAAAATATTAACAAGAACTCAAAGGTTGATGGATTCAGAAAAGGGTTATGAAATGAATAGCGAGGTTAAAAGATTACCTTGAGAAAAAGGTTGAAAAGGATTCAACAATGGTTTAGGAATTGACAACGAATGTCAACTTCGGGCTTCTCCCACGTTCTGTCTTCACTCTAGGGCTTTGAGGGCTATGTATTTCGAGCAAATAGGTTACAAGAGGTTTACAAATGAATAAATATGACTTATGGTCAATTTTCTAGGATTTTGGGCGCTTAAAAACGAGTTTCTGATGCGTGAGGATTGATCCTTAAAAGTGAGGATCAATCCTGATGAGGTGTATGTGATGTGATGGTTTGGAATCAATAATAAAAGACCATTCACAATAGGATGAATCCTTATAGGATAGAGCTATTTTAGAGGGTGTTGAACCTCAAAGACTGTTCTTGGTCGGATGCTTATCAACTATTCAAGATTAAATCCAATCTAACTCAGAAAAGATATTTGGTTGGTTTGAATTGAAAACTAAAATTAAGCATAAACGAATAATTAAATAAAAGGAGAGAAGCATAGGGAATTGATTTCACCACATTCCTCGTACCAATGGCGGATTGTATTTACATGGGATTCTCATTATATGCGTGATATGATGCGCATGATGGTTGTCAATCACATGACAACATCAAAAAGAAAACACTTTTGTTAAAAGGTGATGATAACCTATTTTTAGTTTGCACGGATTGTCCACCTAACTACTAATTGTGGTACGATCCGTCTTCCCTAGGTATGGCCTATAAAACCTCATAATAAGCATACACATTATCAAGAAATAAGTATAACCCATCTTTGGTTGGCATGGACTATCTACCTTCATTACACTAAGCTAAAGTGTAGTACGGTCCATCTTTTATAGGCATGGCCTATCTAATCTCTTAATTTCATGTCAAACAATACCATTGCATAGCTATCATTCCTATAATCACAGAAAATATAAATGTCGAATTCATTCAAGACAACAAAACTTTCTTATAGACAAGATAGAGTATTTATCAAGAATGAGTATGAACATTGAAATTACTACAAAAGTTTTGTAATTTCCTAATCTAAGCAATCATCATACATAATCAGCAAATCTCAAATGAAATACAGTCACATCATGGTACTTTTGGAAAGGGTTACATTAATCTCCTATGGGGAGTTTAGCTACTCATGAAGGAGATTGAATTCTCGTTTGATGAAGAGAAATCCATTCCTAAAATTGGATTGAGCTGCTGGACAAACTCTTAATGAATTATGAACCCTAATTCTACTTTGCACTCTAGAATTTTGACCCTTTGGATCAGAGATTGAGTTCCCTTTTGAATCCCCCAAAATACAACCAAATCCCTTACTTTAAGGAATTTAGTCTCCCCCAATCCCTCACTGTAGGAAATGGAGTCAAAACCTTCATTTGAGCGATTTCAGAGCTGATCCCGCACTTGACCTAATCTTCCAGTGATCTTTCTCTCTCCAAATCCGGTGTAGATTGCAATTCAAATTCTAGTTGGACTGATTGCGCTTGAGCCCTTTGGAATTGCATTCGAGCCACTTGATGCGCTCAAGCCACTTGGAATTGTGCTCGAGCTCTGTTAGTCAGTGCTGCGCTCGAGCTCACTTGGAAGGCGCTTAAGCCACTTCAGTTCTTCAGTGTTGAACTCGAGCCAAATCAGATAGGCTCAAGCCATTTTGTCACCATCAACATATTTTGAAGTGTTTAAGCCCGAAATTCATGGTTTTACTTGCCCTTTTACCTTAGGACCTGAAAACATCAATAAACACAAAAACACAACAAAACATTATCCTACAAAATAAACTAAGGGATAATAAATGCGAGTTAAGGGACTTGAATTCATAATATTCAAGGCTTATCAATAGGATCGATCCTGGGCCTGGGAGGATTGATCCTCCCTCTAGATTTTTTTTTTTTTTTTTTTTAAAAAAAAAAAAGAACCAAACTTCAAATAAAAACATTTTCTTCAAAACCATGTGTATTTTAAAAGAATTTATTTTTAAAAAAGAATTTAACTTTTTGGGTATTATAGATGGGCAAACAACTTAAGGCTTAACATAGAAAGATGAAGTCTATCCACACATACAGACCTCTGGAACTATTGCACATGGATCTTATAGGCCTTTTAAGAAATGAAAGCATAGGGGAAAGAGGTACATCTTGGTAATTGTTGATCATTTATCTAGATAAACTTGGTTATTCTTCTTAGAGATAATTTAGAAACATTTGAGAAAGCAAAGCATTGTTCAAAAGGATGCATATTGAGAAATGGTTTTGTACCAAAAGAATCAAAAGTGATCATGGAAAGGAGTTTAAGAATACCATGTTCTCTAAATTCAGCAAGGAGAACGGTATTACACAGGAGCTCTACACCCATCACTCCTTAGCAAAATGGTGTAGTAGAACAGAAGAATCAGGTAATTCAAGAGATGGTGCGTACCATGATTCATTGTAAGAACTTGGCTACCCACTTTTAGGGAGAAGCCATTAACACAGCATGTCACTTGATCAACCGGATCTATCTGAGACCGAGCACCAATAAAAATCCATATTAGGGGTGGAAAGGAAAGAAACCCATCGCCAAGTACTTCCATGTGTTTGGGAGTAAATGCTTCATATTAAGAGATAGAGAAAATCTGAAAAATTTTGTTATTAAAACTAATGAAGAATCTTGGGTAACTCGTGCACTAGCAAGGCTTATTGGGTGTACAACAAGAGAACATAAACAATAGAAACAATTATCAACAAAGCATCCTACACTTGTTATTTATCTCAAATTGAGCCTAAAAAGATGGAAGAAGCTCTAAATGATTGGAGCTGGGTAGAAGCCATACATGAGCTTCATCAGTTCACTAGGACTAATGTGTTGAACTTAGTTCACTAGGACAAGTAGCTGCTGGTAGCTCAAATATATGTGGATGATATTATGTTTAGAGCTACTGTTGATTCTCATGCTCAGGAATTTGCTGTTAAAATGAATAAGAAATTTGAGATGAGCATGATTGGAGAACTAGCATACTTTTTCGAACTCAAAGTCAAGCATAATAATGACAGGATGTTTGTATCTCATTCCAAAACTACCAAGAATCTCGTTAAAAGAATTGGGTTGGATGGAAAAATTTACATGTGCACTCCAATGAGCACCAATGTCAAGTTAGGAGTTGATCCATCTTGAAAGAGTGTGGACCAAACTCTCTGCAACAGTATGATTGGGAGTCTATTGTATCTCATAGCTAGTAGACTAGATATCTCTTTTAATGTGGGTGTGTGTGGAAGACTTCAAGTAAATTTCAAGGAATCACATTTGAATTCTGTGAAAAGAATCATCTGATATGTGAACGACATTGAAAATTATGGGGTATGGTATTTCAGAGATAGCAACTTGAACCTAGCAAGATACTCAGATGTTGACTAGGCTAGGAATGTAGATGATCGAAAAAGCACATTTGGAGGATGCTTTTATGTTTAAACTAATCTTGTAGCTTAGATGAGTAGAAATCAAAACTCCATCTCTCTATTTGCTCTTAAAGCCGAGTATATTGCTGCAGGAAGCTATTGCACGCAACTTCTATCGATAAAGAAGTTACTAGCAAATTATGGGTTTAAGCAAGAGATGATGCTGATATACTGTGACAACAAGAGTGCAATCAACATCTCCAAAAATTCAGTACAATACTCAAGAATCAAATACATTGAAATTAGGTATTGTTGGGATAAAATATCTCTTTTTACTATGGGCCCATATGCTTGACATGTGTAGGGCCAAGATGCAATTTTGACAAAAGCTAGATCCCTTTATATAGAAAGGGGAAGACCATTTGAAGGGGACTTCTCGCTTGGGCCTTTCTCTCTCTCTCTCTCTCTCTCTCTCTCAGACAAAAGCTCTCCATGAGTGATAAGTGCTGAATGTTACACATTCAAGCCCCTTAACTGGCATATGTTAAGCCTTAGTTTGTATTGTAATCTAATAGTTTGGTTTGTTTTAGTGTTTATCTTATTTTGTAGGGCTTAATAGAGAACACAAGTAAATCTATCAAATTCGGGCTGAAAATACATTAACTTTTGCAAAGCTGCTGACCAATGACCTTTGCGCACTCTTTTGACCATAACTTCTAGCTCAAAACTCCGATTGAGGCAAAGTCATGGGCATTGGAAAGAAGACTAAAAAAGGAACAACTCATTAAGCAAAAGCAGAAGCAGAAAATGGGCGCTCGAGTGCCCAAAATGGAGATCGAGCACCAGTAGCCTGTTATCGAGCGTCAAAAAGTGGTGCTCGAGCGCCATCGCTTCCAGAAGCATCGCAGATCAGTTTCGTAACTGACCTTCGTGTACTATTTTAGCCATAACTCTTAGTACAAAACTCGGATTGAGTCAAGATTAGGGGATTTGGAAAGAAGACTTCAAGACGCACAAATACTATTTTATGTGAAAGATCAGATTCGGACGTCTTAGGGGTAAAAAATGCGTCTAAAGTTCAAGAACTTTCCAGAAACGGAAATATCTGCAGAAATGAAAATATCTCAAAAAAAAAAAATCAAAGATGGCAGCTAGTAGTCAATGGTAGGCGCCGGAATCACTTCCTAGAGGACTCCTAAATAGCTGGATGAGAGATTTTTAGCATTGATCTTTCCTTAAGAAAGATCAAAGTCCTCTGCCTCTATATATGTAACTCAGCCGAGAGAGAAAAAGGGAGGAGGCAGTGTGTGTTCTGAGAGCTCGACCCAGTGCGTTTTTCTTGTAGTTTTTAGTTTAGTTTTCATTTATTTTTCTTTATGTAGTAGGTAGAAGCTCAACCCATAACTCCAATACTCCTTAGGAAATGGATTTCTTCAATTTCAATGAAGAAATCCAAATTCTTGAGGAATGATTCCTTTTAAGGGTTTGATGTAATTTTTCCATGGGGTTATGAGTTGAGGTTGATTGTGTTTAAGCTAGGATTTTGTATAAATGGTATGATGATTGCATTTGCAAAGGGGTTGTTCTTAAAGATTATACCATTTGAAATGAAAACTTGTTCTTTGTCTATGAGGAATTTGTTTAAGTTTTGAATGATTTCAATGCTTTTGATGTCTTTGATTGAGAAAGTATAAGCTATGCAATGATGATTTTGACTTGATGTTATGTGAGTTTGATAGGGCATGCTAGGGACCACAACTCAATCTATGTTAGTTTAACTTAGAATAGATGGAAAGAGGGGTGGAAACCTATGATGCTTTATGCTTATTTCATGATATTGGGTAGGCTATTAAGAGGACTTATATCGCATGCTAGGGAACACGAGTTATCTTACGTGTAGGATTTTCTGTCATTTAGATTTATGTCATTTAAATATATGCCATTTAGGTGAGTAACTAGTGCGAAACTATGATGCTTTATCATTTTCTTTTGATAGTAAATTCTTGTTGAGATCGTTGTAAAGATTGACAATCTTTACACGCTCGTATTATGCCTTTGTTAAAGATCCCAAGTTAGATACAATCTGCATTCTACCTTTATCTTTATTTTACATTTATGTCATTTACGCTTTATGTCATTTACACTTAATGTCATTTACATTTACGTCATTTACAATTATGTCATTTAAGTTTATGTCATTTATGTTTAAGTCATTTACGTTTATGTCTTTTTAGTTTTAAAAATCAAAACACCTTGTTTTCATAAGTTGAGCTAAAGAAAACCTCAAAAGCTTGATAAACCGACCATCACAGTCTCTGCGGACGATACCCTCTTTTAGAGCTATCCTACAAGGATACGATCTATCGCGAGCGGTTAATTATAAATTTTAAAATTGGTAGTGCTCCGCGACTATCAATTTTTGGCGCCGTTGCCGGGGACTGTTGCACAGTTGGTTGTTGATTTTTTGAGGTTGTATCTAGTTTAACTTTGTAAATACTGTAGATAGTGTCATTAGAGTCCAAAAAAAAAAATGCATAAAATCGAGTCTGTATAAATTTGGTTTTGTTTCTGTTCTGTTTTTGTTTCGGCATAATTTTGTTTTCTGCAGAAACACGACGCTCGAGCGTCAGTTTTTAGAGATCGAGCGTTTGGTGCTCGAGCGTCAGATCCTAGAGATCGAGCGCCCAACACCCAGACAATAGCACTGAAGCTACTGTTCATAGCAGAACTTGTATATTCTAAATTTTTCTTTCATTTCATTTTTTTTTGTATTATATTCTGTGTAAATTATTATTCTCTTTTGTTATTTTATTGCATTTTATAGTCATTTTTATTTTGTCTAAAAATTTTGGGGCCCTGACGCTCGTGCACCCATTTCTGGTGCTCGAGCGCCAGTAGCGGCACTAATGTGCCGCTGCTCTTTAAAAAAGAGATTATATTTTTATTTCTGGGCCTTGACGCTCGAGCACCCATTTTTGGTGCTCGAGCGCCAGAAGCACGAGCGTCAGCTACAAGCCTGACGCTCGCAAGCCCCTTTGAGAGTGCATGAGCATCAAATGCAACATCTGACGCTCGCAAACCATATCCCATAACCAGACACTCGAGCACCCATTTTTGGTGCTCGAGCGCCATTAGCACGAGCATCAGCTGCACGCTGACGCTCGCCAGTCCCCTTGCCAGTGCACGAGCGTCAGCTGCAAGCCTGACGCTCGCACATCACGTTTCTGGTGTTCTACAAAACCAGACGCTCGAGCGCCAACCACCCAGCAGCAGCACATCAGTGCTGCTGGCCTTCCAAAAGGTAGGGGCTGCTGCGTGCGTAAGTGGAGGTGTGAAAGATTTATCTTGGGCTATCTAAATACCTGGTTGAGGGTATCGATCCACACCCCCTGGCAGTAAATTCTGACATTGCTCCACGCACTATCACAAATTTTGTTTACTTTATGTTGATTTATGTTTTTATTTTCATTTTATTTTGTATTTGTTATTTTCATTTGTGTTTTTCTGTACTTTTAAATTGTTTCGTTTTGCTCTAGGCAGTACTGAAGCTGCTATATTTATATTCTTTTTTTGTTTGTGTGCTTTTGTTTTTCCTTTATTTGTATTTTATTTTTAGCAATTGTAGTGCATCATCTCAACAGCAATATTGATGTTGCTGGTTCCACTGCAATCTATTCTATTTTTATTTTTATTTTTTGTTTTAGTTTATATTTTTGTTTGGTGTGTTTTCTGTTTTTACTTTTCATTTCAGGTTCAGCTAAAGCAGCTGGGCGCTCGAGCGCCAACTTCTGACGCTCGAGCGCCACATCACAGAGCCACGGTACTGATGCCGCCAAAACAGACGACGCTCGAACCATGGATCCTGGTGATCGAGCGTCCCAACCCAGCTTAGTGGCACTGAAGCCACTTCATACACTGCACGGCAGTAACCTTAAAAATTTTTTATTTGTGTGTTTTATTTTTTGTTTGCTATTTTTAGTTTTTGTTTGTCTATATATTTTTAGTTTTTCCCTTGTTTTGTTTAGTATTTTTCTTTTCAAGATAAGTGTTCTTACATCCAAGTTTGGGGGTATGCTATGAGCCATACCTCTCCAATCAGGTTTTCCTCTAAATATGCTTCAATTTTATACACATTGAGGACAATGTGTGATTTAAGTTTGGGGGTATGAAAAGACACTTTGTCCAAAAATTCAAAAATCCAAAAAAAAATTTATTTTTTGTAAAATGTTCATATTATTCCTTAGAATTTTGTTGATCTTTAATTTTGATTTACACTTCATTGGTGAGCTTAAGAGAATGAATGCATGATCATGCAGTTAGGATTTCAAAATCTTTTTACTTACTCTTGGCTTTTGAGAATTCAGTTGTTCCACATTAACATTTCACGAGCACATTGGCACATGGATTGTGAGGTATGAGCTCTAAATGACAACATGCTTGTTTTCAATACGTCTGATGCAATTGGATTACTTGTTAGATGGATAACTTGGGCAATAAGATATAATGAAAAAAAAAAAAAAAAAAAAAAGAAAAAAAAAAGAAAAAAAGAAAAGAAAAGATTATGAAACAGCTAGTTTGTCTTTGTAGCCTAGTTAACTTGATTATACAGCCCCTAGGGATGTCTTTACATCTAGTGCCCTAAAGCCATCTGGTTTGGGAGTCATTGGCTTAACACTCGTTACATGGGTTAACTAGAAGCTTAATAGAGTTAAGTTAACAACTGTGTAAATATAATATAAAAGGTTGGTAAATAAGTAACCATGCCCTGGTTGTTTTATTTGATAGGGAGTTCGATGAATTTTGAGATATTGAGCCATGTGTGTTGCTAATTATTTTGAAACCTCATATCTATGTGCTGAGTCACTTTACACCAGTTGGAACCTATATGAAATCTCAGCTAGCCATCGGTAAGTAATCATATTTTGCACATCCTGAATTGTTGTGAAAATGGAGTTTGTTAGTTTAAGCTTACCATTGACATGCGAACCATTATTCTTGTGATATTGTATTCTTTGTAATAATATGATCATACAAAATGTTTGTGGGCAACATTTCTGTTAAACCCTCACAAGACTTCACTCGTCTACTAGGGATGCCTAGGGGTTTAAAAGGCTTTTTGCATATGCTAAATGCAATCGTGTTTCCTACGACAAAGGAGGTAGAATAGTTGTTTATATTTTGTTTATTTCTTTTCTAGTTGTAATGCTAAGGGACTAGCATTATGTAAGTTTGGGGGTGTGATAAGTGCTGAACGTTATACATTCAAGCCCCTTAACTGGCATATGTTAAGCCTTAGTTTGTATTGTAATCTAATAGTTTGGTTTGTTTTAGTGTTTATATTATTTTGTAGGGCTTAATAGAGAACACAAGTAAATCTATCAAATTCGGGCTGAAAATACATCAACTTTTGCAAAGCTGCTGACCAATGACCTTTGCGCACTCTTTTGACTATAACTTCTAGCTCAAAAATCCGATTGAGGCAAAGTCAAGGGAATTAGAAAGAAGACTCAAAAAGGAACAACTCATTAAGCAAAAGCAGAAGCAGAAAATGGGCGTTCAAGCGCCCAAAATGGAGATCGAGCGCCAGCAGCCTGTTATCGAGCATCAAAAAGTGGTGCTCGAGCGCCATCGCTTCCAGAAGCATCGCAGATCAGTTCTCTCGATTTTCAAAAGAAAGAGACACCACAATACTAATCAGAGTCACACTTATTGCTAAAGCTGCATTGCCAAACATTATTGCCAGAGGGTCGGGACCCAACCTTCCATCCAAGCAATTAGCTCGTTTTAATTACCGAAGCGATCCTACCTGCTCCAAGGCATACAAGACTGACCATCATGATCGCCAAAGATTCTTACCGACCTTCATCTTCAAGCAATAAAGAGAGACCTCACTGAAATAGAGGCTATTTTCATAGGCTCAAAGAACTAATGCAAAATGCTCGGAATCCAATCTCCACCATTCACAATGAAGGTTCACATGTCATGAACACCCCTGTCAATTTTCAACCCAATCGGACCACAAGCGCTCGTCGATCGGAACTGTTTATCAATACTGGACGGAGTTCCCAAATTCTAGTTTTTTGGAGCTCTTTTCCTCTTCTCTCCTATGGCAGTGCTCTCCCTTCTCTCTTTGCAACCAACAAAGATATGGAGCAGGAGGTGGTAATGGGATGTGTTTTAATTTGTAAAAAATTGGGTCATCGGCTTAGGCTGTGAGTGCAGATGAGATATAGACCCCCAAATCCGCACACACTATTAGCAAAAGGTAACCCTTGTACCGATTCTTCTCAGTATTGGCGCTCCTTAATTTACTTTCTTGTAGAAAGATCTTTAGGCATGGCTTTGGAGCCGAAGTTACCATTATCTACCAGTATTGGAGTCCCATGAGCATGCAATTAAGCTAGTGGGCAATCCTTATTGTCTTATATATGATTATTTAGCTCCTAAATGCTAAGCCTCAGTTAATTGCCACCAGTTTTTCTAGCCGAGCTCGTCCATCTCTGGTCGCTGATTTATTTCCTCAAGCTCGTTTTGGACTGCCATCCAAGCTATTTATAGTGTAATTGACAAAGATACACTTGAAGATGAAGATTACTAATGAGCTGCGTCACCTCCGCTATCTGCATAATTCGGATACTCTATTTCTATTACTACATAGCAATAGAGTTGTGTTTACCACCTTAGTGACAGCTGTGGGATTTCTATTGAACCATTCGCTAATCAGAAGATTTCAGCAGCTCTTTAAATTCAAACACAAGACAGCTCACGGTGGCTTACTAAGGGAAGCTCTTGTTTCCAAAGAAGTATATAGAATTGCGGGATTACTTCCAAGAATTCCACAAGTGGACCCTAAGTCCTCGCTCGATCACTTTATGGCTTTCATGAGCTGGGCATCTATCATATTATTAACTACACCCAAAGAGCTCGACTCTAGTAGGAGTCTATGTTGATTCACAATAGTCGCTAATGCCCATCATCCCTTCAGATGTATATCCATATAAAGTGTCAAGGCGCGCAAGCACTAGTATCAGTTACATAGATTCCTCTTGAATTTTCCATCTTCTCTATGAGAGTCAGTGACTACTTTGACTCCTGCTTCAGTGCACACAGCTCTATGTCATCCTTTTTTATTATAGCATCTGTGGCTTTCTTGGGTTTTCTCGCTACTATTGAGCAACCTCCACTAGCAAACTCTCATTCCTAGATTTGAGTTCACTTGGGCACAAAATGGTCTAAGGTTTATGGGTTGTGCTTATATTACAGTTTCAAGAAAAGGGGCGATATGCAGTTAACATGAAGCTTCAATCAATTCTTGAACTTGCTACAGACTTTAAGCTATATGAGCTTGAAAATTACTCTTTGGCCCCGCTACTTCGGCCCTATGCTAAAACTGATAACGACCAAGGTTGATGTGGACCAAGCCGTGATTCAAAAAGATCTAGAAGAAAGAGGATATTTTATAAACGACACTAGAGTCACGGTTTTCTATTCCTTGCGGCTGATGCCTGGCCTGCATTTGAGGATTGGGGATCGTCTTGACGAGGTATCTTTCTTTCTTTGAGAGGGATCTTTCAAAATTCAAAACCGAACCTCATGGTTCAAAATTTCAAAACTGAACCTCAGGGTTCAAAAATTTTCAACTGAACCTCAGGGTTCAAAATTTTCACTGAACCTCAGGGTTCAAAATTTTCGACTGAATGTCAAGGTTCAAAATTTTCGACTGAACCCTCATGGTTCAAAATTTCGACTGAACCTTAAGGTCAAAAATTTCAACTGACCCTCAGGGTTCAAAATTTCAATTGAACCTCAGGGTTCAAAAAATTTCAATTGAACCTCAGGGTTCAAATTTTCAACTGAACCTCAGGGTTCAAAGATTTTCAACTGAACCTCATGGTTCAAAGATTTTCAACTGAACCTCATGGTTCAAAAATTTCAACTGAACCTCATGGTTCAAAGATTTTCAATTGAACCTCACAGTTCAAAAATTTCAACTGAACCTCAGGGTTCAAAAATTTTCAACTGAACCTCAGGGTTCAGATTTTCAACTGAACCGCAGGGTTCAAAATTTTCAACTGAACCTCAAGGTTCAAAAATTTTCAACTGAATCAAAATTTCAACTAAACCCCAGGGTTCAAAATTTTCAACTGAACCTCAAGGGTCCAAAATTTTTAATTGACCCTCAGGGTTCAAAATTTTCAACTGACCCTCAGGGTTCAAAATTTTCAACTGAACCTCATGGTTCAAAAATTTGACCGAACCTCCGAGTTCCCAAAAATTTTTCCGGAACCTCCAGGTTCCCAAAATTTTTTTCTGAACCTCCGGGTTCCCAAAATTTTTCCAAGCTTCGAAAAGTCATGCAAATCTCTTCGGCCTCGAATGAAAAAGAAGTTGGTGGAAAAGCATCTTTGAAAGACAAAATTACATTCAAAGATTGTGCCGCTTGCTGGCATGGTCAAAAATTGCTAAGCTCCACGTAAAAAAAAAAAAAACTTCTGCCTAAGTGCAGGCAGCTGTTGTGGCAAAAAGTTCGGGGGAAACCACCCGGAATGTATCCGAAAAAATCATGAATGGGGAAATTCCTACACACCTGTGTCACATATGCAAGATAAGTTTACGTTGTACCTTTCTCACTTGCGTTTTGATTATGTTTCGCAAATGATAAATATGAAAGTTTCCAATATTGTCATGAAAGAATGTCATTTATTGAAAGCTTTTACACTGCCTTTCATATATTAAGGCTAATCTGAAATTTTATCTAAAAACCTCTTGGAGCTAGCATTGGTATCTCTTGCAGACTACTTTATAGAGCGCCAACTTGGCACAGCACCAAAAAATATGATGGCACTACACAATTGAATGGGTACCGGCCTTCGTCAAATCCATGATGGTTAGATCTTGCAACCCATAACACTCGCTTTCTAAAGCCAAAGCAAGAACAACAATTATGAAAAAGAATAGCAAGACCCGAGTAAAAAGTTTCTCAAACTCCACGCTCAGAAGCCCGGCGTTGAACAACAATGGGCTATACCGCCAAATACACCCCACTCGCTCTCAAGTGGCGTATTTTTGCCGAACCCTTCATGTTCACTTCTGAGAAAAATTTCCTAGTAAAAGCTTTCATAAAGCTAAATTTCATTTTAATACACTACTATGTACATTGATTGCAGAGTCAAGATCCCGAGTTGCTCCTAGCATTGGACTCTCGAGAACCAAAATTTCCTAAGCACCAAGTTTTGAGCACTCTCCTTGATCCGGGGGAGATACCTCGCAAGTTATGCCCATCTTCGAGCAAACCAGCAATCACTTCAGGTACACAACAAAGGGAGTCCAAAAAACAAGCTCCAATATTCTAGAAATCTCCGAAATGAAGCTGGGATCGCCGTTGAAGTATTGTACAAAAAAAAAAAGTTGTCTTCGACCAAGCCAGCTCAGAACTCTCTCAATGAAAGCACCGTCCATATTAGCGGTAACGAGACAGCTTATGTTTTACGACTGAACGGCTATCCTCCAAAACACAAGAATATAGGCTCAAAATGCCAACCTAATAACTTCGACTCAAACGTCAACAATGTTTCAAGCTACTTCGGCTGGATCAATTCAGAGCCCAAGGATCCCTCCAAAAAGATCATGAAGAATATAAAAAATAAATATCAGTGAGCAACATTCCAGATAAGTGATTACTTTCCTATGTGTTCCTTCTCATTTCAAAATTTAATTCTCTAACACTACTTATTGAACACGTTTTACGTATGATAACTTTGAAAACTTTATATGCCATCATTTATCCCATTCATATGGTGTCTCAAATTTCATTATTAATTTATAATATGGTTCGAGAGACCCGCATGGCTAGTGTCTGTCATTATGCGCAGATTCCAAAACAAAGGATGGACTATTGGTCGATTTGAAACAAAATGATGAAGACACCTTCCATTTCATAATTCAGCCCCAAGAAATTAGATGAATCTTCTACTTGAGTAAATTCTGCACATGGTTGCCCACATCGATCATAGGTCATGAGAATCGTCCAACAAAATCGGAAGCCTTGATAAGTCAAGCTTCACTTCCGGGAAAGTCATCTCAATGGCTATATTTTCACAAGCACAGTCAAAACGTCGCTCATGTCCAGCATCGAGAAGAGACCACAAGCTGGTCCCTCACCATCGGGATTTGAACTTCCTCCAACTTCGGACCACACTTTTGAACACATGCGGCATTGGGGGGTACTTGTTTCAAATTTAATGTTGTTACATATTTTTCTTAACCATAGAAATGCAGGGGAATAACTCATGGCATACGGAGATCATCTCCAAACTACCGGCATCTTAGTAGCTCGCTAGGACCTTGGGTATTACGCTGAACCTCTTATGAGAAGCCACCCCTTGAGCTAAACAGTTTTGAGAGCCAAAACCTCCAAAGGCCGCTTCCCAACTGAGTCCAAGAGTTGCCGCCAATATGATATATTGTTCAATGGACTATGAACAAACTTCATTAACAATTATTGAGCAAATTAACAACTTATTTGTGAATTTCAGGTAATTTGTTTGACAACACGATTTGAGAGCCACTCAGGCACCTCCAAGAACTACCCAGGTTTGACGTGGCTCTACCAAGAATACCACTCAATGACAGCTTGTCCCAAGGCTTACATCGGAAACCAAGACCGAGGGGTATTCACTTTACAATTGTTATCTGCTTTTAATAACTATATAAGCGCAGGATAAAAGGCTTAAGTCTGAATCTTTACGAACCAACGTAAAGAATAAAAATCATCTCTAAGTTCGGCCACACTTGGCAATCAAGGTTCTCAGAAGTAACAAGATCAGACATATCGGTGTAGGGGAAAACACATACCGCTGCTTAGCACCAGCTCCTACACATGCATTTGCAGTCCCCTATCCGTGCATTCAAGTCCACAAAATTGATTATGCTCAAAACTCTTTCATGGCCGAAACGCCCATCTAGAAAAGTCATCTCAATGGCTGTATTTTCACAAGCACAGTCAAAATGTCGCTCATGTTCAGCACCAAGAAGAGACCACAAGCTGGTCCCTCACCATTGGGATTTGAACTTCCTCCAACTTCGGACCACACTTTTGAACACATGCGGCATTGGGGGGTACTTGTTTCAAATTTAATGTTGTTACATATTTTTCTTAACCATATAAGTGCAGGAGAAAAAGCTTAAATATGAATCTTTATGAACCAACGTAAAGAATAAAAAAACTATCTCTGAGTTCGGCCACACATGGCAATCAAGGTTCTCAAAAGTAACATGATCAGACATATCAGTATAGGGGGAAACACATACCGCTGATTAGCACCCATGTCCCCTATTCCGTGCATTCAGTCCACAAAAATTGATTATGCTCGAAACTCTTTCATGGCCGAAGCGCCCATCTAGAAAGCTCCAGATTCCGAGCTATGCATCAAAATCCGTCAATCAAAAGATGGTCGAGCTCATTCAACATGGCCTATCTTGACAACTTATTGACACCCAGTTTAACCAAGGAAGAACGGTTGACCACACAATTCGAGTGTCTTACAACAGTGGCATCTTCTACTATATAAGAAGGGTCGACTTTATTATTTACACATCACAACTGATCTTTCAAAATTTTGTGAGCGCAGATTAAATATTTTTTGAGCTACATCTCCAAAACCTCAAGGATGAAGAATCCCAAGAGAAGATCCCGAGGGTCAGAGTTCCAAATGCCAAAGGTTCAACAACTTTCGACAATCAAAATTGGGTAAAACTTTTACCAATTATTTCACATGCTAATTATTTGTAATGATTAAATATTGATACATGAGATCATTATTGCTTATCGCCCAATTAATTGGGCTGATCGAGATTACAATCTCTTTATGCGTGAACTAACTAGCAGCAAAGATGCTGCCACGTCTTCTGTATATTTTGAGCTTTTGCAGTACCCGACCTGCTAGCTCCGCCAGGCGCACCAAGGATCAGTATATGGCACCACCCTGACTGATCCTAGGCACATCAGTGACTGGTACATGGCAACACCCCGACTGGTCTCACAAGATGCCCCAATATGCAGAAAAATCGCAGGGCAGCCTATTTAGGCCCGAAATCGGGTCCATAATGATTGCTTGATTCCCTAAATGGTCGGTTCAGGCACTCCGCATCCATGGAGCGTCGAACATTTGAGGGAACATCATCGACAAGTATAAAATTTATCTCGAGTGCAAATATTTTTTCTACTAACATATTTGGGATGTTTCCACCTTGTGTTTCCAATGATTTCAGGCAAACAGGTCAAAACGATCAAACACCCCGACCCTTGGAGCATAAGCTTGAATATTGAAGATCATGGTTCCGTCATTGAGGTCACCGACCTCTTTGACATGCCGAACCTTAGATCAAAAGATCCGCATTCCGCCATCGAGGTCACTAACTGTAATACCCCAGGATTTAATTAGGTGACTAAGAACACTTTGGTGAAAATTGAGATATTAAGATGGCGTCAGAAAAAGAGGCAAAGATCATATCTTGGAAAATACGTATTTCGATGTTTACATTTTATGTTCTTGGTTTAAGACTTGAGAAGTGATTATTTAATTTAGGCTCCAAAGTGAAATAAGTAATGATTGCGAAGCTTTTTAGGAGTCAGGGCTAGTTATATCAGCGCCGTATATAGCTGCAGTAGTTATATACTAGGACTTGTATTACGACTCGTAAGTTAAGCTGATACCTACACTAGCGGGTATAGTTAGTGAGTAATAGTCACGCTATATCGTTACGCTGAGGGGGGATCAGTATAGCCTAAGCCGCTATAGCTCATAAACTCTGAAGCTCATGTCTCGCTGGTCCAGTACAGCAAAGATAAAAAAAAAGGGAAGATGCTTGAGGGGCCTCCACGTAAAGAAAATTTAAGGGAAAAAGCTGGTTTGCTGGAAGCTTCATGAGTGGGCTGCTGTTTTATTTTACTGCAGGTTGTGTGTGGATAACGTGTAAGCCTATGGATCACCCACCATTTCAGCCTATGTGCTGTCCCAAAATTGAGGAAAAGGTGATGAGGTAACATATATATTTACGTGTGTGTGCTGTATCTTTAAGTGGAGGGCTGTGCACGTGTAGTGTGTAAGGGCAACATGCAGTGTGTCGTGTAATGCTGTGTAACATGCAGTTAGAAAACGTGTGGAGGATGTGCAGTAAAAGAATTTGGGAAGCCAAGTAAATGCGCTTTACCGTTTCAGCTGTCCATAGGGCTGTTTTTGGCTCACAAAAAGAAAACAAAAGAATCAGAAATATATCTCCAGCCCTTGTGTACGTACTGCTCTTGTAGTTATAGGAAGAAGGTAAAAAAGTTTTTGCTCCGGCCGAGCGCCATCCCTTTCTTCTTCTTCTTTGCTTCTTTTTCTCTTCCTTCTCCCCTGCTGCGTCACTCCCCACATTCCTGCTACTGTACCGTGACTTTCAGCAAGCTTGGCCCGTTGTGAGTGTGGAAGAGGGAGAGCTGGCCATGTGTTTGAGAGATTGGCCGTGTGAGAGAATTGGCGCGTGGATTCTGTGATGGTGGGTGATGATCGTGAGTATTAGTGCCTGTCCAAGGAAGGGTTGAAGTGGATTTTCGGCATGGGTCTTCTAGGATGGTAAGTATCCTAACCTTCCCTCACATTTTTCATTATACCCACTGATTTTTTCTAACACTTGAAAATCACATAAAACAGCTTGGGGTTTCATAGTCCGAAAATTGAATTAGGTTGAGAAAGTTTTCTTCCTTTGCCATGCATGTTAACCTGAAGTGTTGGTGGAAATTTTTGATAATCTAGATTGTGTAGATGCTGGACAGACTTGGGAAACAATTGCATGGCTGAATGGTTGAAGAGTTTTGGGTGAATTTTGATAGCTTAATTCATGGTGAATGATGGGCGCTGATTTTGGGGAGTTTAATTTATATTTGATTGGGCTGTTTTATTATGTTGATTGCTTGGCTGGTTTAGGGATGAGGTTGGGCTGATTTGTGCTGTTTTGGTGTGGTTGACAGCATGTATGTGTGTGGTAAATTGAATGGAATTTGGAATAGTGAGGGAGTGTGGCTGATTTTGGGCTTGAATAGTATTTTTATTGGGCTGTTTTTAATAGATGATTTTGGTGGCTAATTGATGTAATTTTTGGTGACTTGATGATGGATTCATGGGTTTTTTAGTGACCTAATAGATGCTAATTGTTAGTGATTCGATGGCTGGATTTCTAGGTCGTTTGAGGGCGGAATGATGGCTGGTTTTTGGAGTTTTAGTTTGTGGTTGTTAGTTGTATGTTTGGGCCATTAGTATGTTTTTTGGATGATTGAAGTGGATTTGTTGGCTTAGTTGTGCTGGAAATATGATGTTAGTTTTAAGTTATCTTGTGGTTTAATTATGGCTGAATGGAGTTGGCTTAGGAATGGTATTTTGTATGTTGTGTATGTGTCTACGGGGTTGAAAGTTATTGTACTATTTGAAATGGGGTTGGATGATTGTAGATTGATTCATGCAATATGTGAAGAGAGGCTTTAGGTGGAGTTAGAAGTCCTTAAATGGTTTTCTTAAATTCATTTTTAACAGGGTAAGGTAATATAAGTGATAAGTGGGTATTAAAATTTGTTAAATGAATGAATGGTTGTGGATGAGGTTTAAAAGTAACCTTAGCCTAATGTTGGATTAAATTAAATTGCAGTGAGTTCTATAAACGACAGAGGAGTTTTAAGCAGCGCGTGTGCCGTCATCGTGAATTCCTTCGTCGGTCTCTAAGGTGAGTAATCTTTTACTCACTGAGGACGAATACGTTTTATGTTTTTAAAGAATTTTTAAATGATCTTAGATATTTTAAAGATACTAAAAAGTTGAAAAAATAGAATTTAATGCCTTTAAAGATTGTTAAAGCTATGCAAAAGTCGAGCATTCATATGTTTGAGAAATTTTTATTATTACTTGTTACTCCTTAATGTTTTATGAATATTGATGAGACTATAATTGGTATTGTTGTGTGATTTTGAAAGTGTTAAGATACGAAAGAAGGGCTATGATTTATTGATTCCCTTGTTACTTTGATATTTTTGAGATGATGATTTACAATGATTGAGAGATGATTTTGATTTCAATTGTCTTATTGATGATTGTTGAGAAAAGATTGTCATGTTGAGATGTTTTAATATAACATGAGTATGGTGAATGAGAACATGGATATATGTGAGAAGAAATGCAGTAAAGAGATTAAATGAGTGGGACAAGTCCCCAGCATCAGCTCGAGACAATTCTCGGAAGGCAAGCCTCGGTGCTGAAAAGATGTAATTGTATGAATAGATTAAATGAGTGGGACAAGTCCCCAGCATCAGTTCGAGACAATTCTCGGAGGGCAAGCCTCGGTGCTGGAAAAGATGAAAAGATGTAATTGTATGAATATATTAAAAGAAGTGGACAAGTCCCCAGCAGTCAGTTCGAGACAATTCTCGGAGGGCAAGCCCTCGGGTGCTGAAAAGATGAAAAGATGTAAATGTATGAATGGGAGGCGCAAGCCTCTCGGTGTTGGAATGATGTAAATGTATGAATGGAGGACAAGTCCTCGAAAGTTATGTAGTAATGCGACCAGATCTATAAGAAGGCTGTTGGGACAAGTCCGCGGAGTGGATGGAGAATGAATGATGAGAATGAATGAGTGATGATGTCAAAGTATGTATTGCACGGTTAGTTTTAATGATGTGTATATGTATTATGTTTATGAGATTTCATGCTAGATGTATTTGTTTGTATATGAAGAATGAGATGATAAACGTCAAAGTATGTATTGCAGACTGTTATGTTTTAATGATGTGTGATATGTATCTATGTTTTAGGAGATTTCCATGGCCTAGATGTATTGTATGTATATGAAGAATGAGATGATGAATGTCAAAGTATGTATTGGTTTTAAGAGGTATGTCATGCTAGATGTGATGGGTATGCATAAGATTCTCAAAGGGGAAGAAACTCTTATGTAGTTCGTTTACAGCTGGATTGCATATGATGTCCTATGAATTTTTTTGGTACAAGATGTGCATTAGATGGTTCATATGTATATGTATCCAAACATATTTTGGAGCATATGCATACATTCACAGTTTTATATAATGATTTAAATTGCTTTATGAATGGTGTTGTTTACTTCATCAGCACACTGAGTTTAATAAATGAACAGAATAATATTTTTGACGGAATTAGTGGCTGATTTGTAAGCGATTACAATAAATAAAAGTTTGGCTCATTGCGAAAACCTCGAGGAGGTCTTCATTCTTTATGGAACTGTTGACTCACCTTTCTTCTTTTCTTCCCCTATGTAATGATGGATGACTTCTATGATTACATGATGTGATCCTTGTGTTGCAGGTACGGCGGATCTTGACTGAAGAATCCCAGTGGCTGCATATTTGGGATATGATGTCTGAGGGCGATGTACGCCGGTGGTGGTATATTTGTATAGCGCCACACAGTGTAGTCTAGCTTTTGTTACATCAACGTGTTGTATTTATGAACAGGGTTGATGTTTGGCTAAGCCGTATGTGGCTTTTTGTTAGCCATTATTTTTGTTGTATAGTCTTTTGTATAAACTGTTGTATATAGTTTATGTCAGCTCCAGGTTATATCTCTCACATATTTATGTTTTTATTTCCGCTGCGTGTATGTTTTAATCTCTGATGTGATATGCTCAGATTATGAGTTAATGATGTGGGCTTTACATGAGCCTCTGTGTCTATTCGGTTTCAAAAAAAAAAATAGGTGATGAAATCGGGTCGCCACACTAACCCTTGGCATGCCGAACGTGTGATCCAAGATCAAAAAATCAGTGTTCCGTCATTGAGGTCACCGACCCCTTGACATGCGAACCTGAGTATAAGAGTCCGAGGGAGTGCCCGGCCAACCGGGAGAGTACTCGGCACAACATTCCGTCATTGAGGTCACCGACCCCTTGACATGCCGAAGTGTCATCATCGTTCCGTCATTGAGGTCACCGACCCTTTGACATGCCGAACGTGAGATCAAAACATCAGTGTTCCGTCATTGAGGTCACCGACCCCTTGACATGCCGAAGCTGATATAAAGTTCGAGGGAGTGCCTGGCCAACCGGGAGAGTACTCGGCACAACGTTCCGTCATTGAGGTCACCGACCCCTTGACATGCCGAACCTAACATAAAGACCGAGGGAGTGCCCAACCAACTAGGAGAGTACTCGACACCCAATGGAGGCATGAGAGCTTTGGATCCTTGCCCTCAACAATCCTTAAACATGAAAGCCTACAAGCCCCTGCCATCGACATGCAGTCTTGGTAAACCCTTTTCAGTTAGTTATTTAGTACATGAATATTTTTGTATTTGATGATTGATTTTATTATTTGCTTATTTGACTAACCTAGACCATAGTCATGTTACTAACGAGATAACCAGCATCAAAGCTGCTATATGTCTTCTTGTCTTTAAATTTCTACAGGAAGCACGGGAACATATAAAGCTCTCCTCAGTTATATGGGCAAAATATTAGCCCGAACATCATCCATTGTGATCTGATAAGATCAACAGAGACCTTGATTCGGGTTAATCCGACAAGAAATAAAGCTTAAACAAGCTCGTCGGCGACAACGCTGGCAATAACAGAGCCGCGAGCTTGGGGGGTAAAGCCCACACTTCCAAGACTGTTACTCCAGGCATCTAACAAACGACACACCGTTCTCACCAAGAAAAACTGAGGTAACCCCGATCACAAATATATCAAAGATCCTCGATACCTGACCCTTTGAGCAAGTCAGCCATGGGGATCGGGGGGTAACTGTTGGGATAAAATATTCCTTTTTACTATGGGCCCACATGCTTGACACGTGTAGGGCCAAGATGCAATTTTGACAAAAGCCAGATCCCTTTATATAGAAAGGGGAAGACCATTTGAAGGGGACTTCTCGCTTGGGCCTTTCTCTCTCTCTCTCTCTTAGACAGAAGCTCTCCATGAGAGCTCCGACTCATGGGTTCTCCCCTTAGAAGGAGAACTATGGTTCTCTCTAGAACCCCATCTTATTTCTCTCACTCTATATAAGTCTGCTAACTTAAGCATCGGAGGGTCGTCGGCTCCGGCCAGGGACATCCTGATGATTTCTTTATTTTACAAATATGCTTCCCTCATGTCAGGGAGGCCAACTCTCAGCTCATCCATACAGTGACTGTTAGGATCGTCGGCTCATGGAAGAAGACGATCTAAAAATAGCACTAACAAGTATTATTTTATTCATGATTTGGTTGAAAATAAAACCATGTCATTAGATTTTATAAACACAAAGAATCAATTGGTAGATCTATTTACCAAACCTTTGGATGGTAACAGATTTGAAGGACTTCGGTAAGAAATTGGTGTGTGTGACCTAAGTTGAAGGTCACTGGTAATGCCATTTAAGAGTTATTCACTTTCATTCACTTTTTGGCATGTGTGTGTGTGGGGTCTCTACTTTCATTATCATGCTAAGGTATAGTATTGTGCTTATTTCGAGTCATTCCCATTGTACATTTGGTTGTGACTTTTGCACAAGGATGTGGAGTATCATAATATCAATTGGTTTGCATGGATGTCACAAACTTGACTGAGATTGATGGATATTCTGTGCTTATGTTTATTGCAAGATTGATTTGTCATATGACTCATGAGTTGTTTTTGCATAGGTTTTATGATTCTATTTGTAGAGTTTTGGGCTGCACAGGTGTATGTTTGGTAGACAATTATATGAGAAAGGTCAAGAAGCGTGTCGGTCAAATTGACCATTGAACTAGTTGAACCTAGAACCCAAAAAGTTCTAGTACTCCCCTATTAGACACTGAGCACCATTGATTAAAAGGACACTTCGACAATATTTAGAAAATGTGCTAAAAAGCTATGTCTACAATGTGATTGTCAAGTCCCTAAAGAAACAATCGTGACCACATTCATTGTAGAAATATTATCACAAAGGACTTGAACTAAGCTGGTGTAATGGTTTAAGGGGAGTGTAAAGGATGAGGGTGACTAGGACTTAGTAAAAAGGTTTAACTTTTGTCTAGATAGCTTGTCAACCTAACTCATGAGTTGCCAAATGGCATAGTCTACTTCCACATCGAGTAAGGTCTAAGACTTACTTTTGGAATCATGCACACACACACACACACACACACACACACAATTCATGATACATTTGATCATATCAAAGTTGCATTGTCTGTTTAAAGTTAATTCCATAAAAGGAATCAAAGTCTCATGTCCTTGACTCACATGTGTGAAATTGTGTGTGATTACATTCATACATGCTTATTGACATGATGAGGTGACATTATATTGTGCATATTGCTGCAACCATATACTTAGGGGGTGTGTCACTTCATATGTGTTTTCTACTTGTCTTGTTACTTTGAATTGTTTTTATTGCCCTTTGTCCCTTGGTGACAAAAAGGGGAGAGAGATTGTGAAGGGGAGATGCCATTGATATGGGGCGAGATGTTGCTATATACAGAGAGAAATATAAGGGATATATTTGATTATGGTTATGTTACATGCCATGGATATAGGGACAGAGGTTTTATGATTTGTTACTTGGTTATATTATTGAATGATTTGATTATATATAACCATTTTTATCCCCATGCGCTTAATGATTTTGTTGAATGCTTTAGGTTATCAACCATGGTACTTCAAGCAGGTTTTGATCTTTTTTTGGCTTCATAGATTAGGATCGAGTCTTGGGAGAAATATATGTAACTCATATGTGACTATAATGGTTTTGTCACCGAATGGCAAAATGGGGAGTTTGTTAGGTTTTTAGATTGGCTCATTCAGTGTCAAAAATAGTATTTTATATTTTGAAGATAAAGGGTAGCTCATACTTAGGTTCATAGTTGGAGAATATGAAGAAACTGCTGAAAGAAGACAAGTACAGAGTTGGGTGTCTAGACACAAAGAAGAAGAGTCCGAATGGTACAATGTAAAGCCCATTCTAGAAAGTATCTAATAGCATCAAAGTCTGGACAGTTGAGCAAACGGGCTCTCTTGAGTTCATTAGTGTCCAAACGGATAAAGGACATGTCCGGACAATTATAGCTTCAAAAACATCCAATTGGCATGGATGTCCGGACGTCACTACAGATAGCACAGATCTAGAAGACGCATGTCCAAGCAGGACAGATCTAAGTTCGGACAAGCGAAGCGATAAGGGTTACAAAACCCTAGTTGTATCCAAATGCTTACTTTTCATGTATGGACGCCACTGCTGCCGCAGGTCAACAGTTTTCTATTTAATGACTTCTTTCTCTAGAGTTTCTCATCTTTGAATCAAACAAAATTTAGAGAAACTCTGAGAGTTTGTGAGAGATCAAGTCCAAGAATTTGGTATGATACAACACAAGTCGCTTGAAGAAGGTACTTCAAGAAAATCATTGTGTGGATCATTTGAAGAGTTGAAGCCAACAACGTGTTGTGACTGCACAATAGATTAAAGTGATGTAATTGCACATCGGGGTAACGTGCTGGGATTGCACAAAAAAATTCTACCAATAAGGATTGGTAAGGATTCGGCTAAGTGAAGATCGGCCAACATGGGACTTGTTGGAGTAGAGACTACATGAACAATGGATCATCCTACAAATGGTGTAGTAATGTTGTTGGTATTGTAAGTTTACCATACGTTGTAGTGCAATCTTCATTATTAGTGGAATCCTAGGTTTGGCTACCCCAAAGATATTTTTCCATTAGTGCAAGTGTTTTCCTCTTCGTTCACAAAAATATTTTGTTATGTTTTGTTTATGAATGTTTTTGATATTGTTGGTATGATAAACTAACCCTACAGTTTTTTATACATATATTAAAAATTGGTGTTGTTGTTGTTGTTTATTCCGCTAAATGTTGGGGTCTTTATTGGGTATACTGTTACAAGCCTTGTTGTTGTATCGGGTTTTTCATAAGGAAAACCAACCCTTCATAGGAAATCATATGTACTACGTCATTTTTGTTAGGGTTTCCTTATTTAGCTCAAGTGCTGCACCGCCCATCCGTCTTTCTCTCTAAATCTATTGGTGAGTGTGTTTTGGGTGATAAGTGCTAAATGTTATACACTCAAGCCCCTTAACTCGCATGTGTTATACCTTAGTTTGTGTTATTATTTAATATTTTTGCTGTGTTTAGTGTTGTCTTATCTTTTAGGTCTTAAATGGAAACACATGCAGATCTCGATCATTAAGCCTAAAGAGACAACAAAGGAAAGCTGAGGAGCTGAGGAGAAGCCCTGGGATCGATCGCAGATTACCAGGGATCGATCACAGCCAGGGATCGATCGTACCAATCAGGGATCGATCGTAGCCTGGGATCGATCGTAGAAAGCAGGGATCGATCCCCATCGGAGCTTCCAGAACGTGAACAGCTGTTTGACAGATAATGGCGGTGGGGATCTTTCTTGGTCCAAATTGGCGGCTTGCCAACACATTGTGGGCGCCGAAATCACCTCTCAGAAGACTCCTAGCAGCTGGAACCTTAGATCTTTGGCTTGATCTTTCCTTAAGAAAGATCAAGCCTCCTTTTTCTATATATTGGATGTTTGAGTTCGAGAATGATATAGCTTAGCTTAGTTTTCATTCCAGAGTTGTTTTTAGCTTTGTTTTTGCTTGTTTTTACTTCTGTCCAGTAGGTAATAACTCTCTCATAGCACTTGCTTTCCTTGGGGAATGGGTTTCTCCAAATCAATGGAGTTTTTCATAACCCTCATGAGGAACTAAATCCTTCTTAGGGTTTTGATGTAGCTTAATCCAAGTGCTATGAGTTGAGTAGTTTAGTTTGGATTTTGTACAAATGGTGAGGTGATTGTACATGCTTATGGTTTGGGCTTAATGAAAACACCATTTGAGATATAAATTATTCTTTGTCTATGAAGGATTGTTTCAAGTCTTGAATGATTTATAAGCTTTGCAATGATACTTTTTGACATGATATTGTGTGAGTTTGATATTGCATGCTAGGGACCACAACTCAATCCTTGTTAGTGTAACTTAGAATAGAGGGAAAGAGGGGTGGAAACCTAAGATGTTTTATCCTTATTCCATGAATTGTGTAAGCTTTGAGAAGGGTTTATATTGCATGCTAGGGAGCTTAGATTATCTCACATTTAGATGATTAGGTGGGTGGTTTGAGTGTAGCTATGATGCTCTATTATTTCCTTTTAAAAGTATATTCTTGAAGAGTTGTTGTGAGGGTTGACACCCTTCACACACTCAAAACCTTGCTTTTGTTTGAAATCCATGCTATGACAGCTTGCTTGTGGTATGAGGATTGAGTGAAATCAATCCCCTATACCTCTTCTACTACTTTTTATCTTCATTTGCATAACTTAGTTTAAATATCTTTGGTTATTTAGTTACTTTTTAGTTGTAAAAATTCACATCTCTTTTGATAAGTTAAGTTAGAAGTGATCTTGAGAATTCATAGCATAGCAACCAATACAATCTCTGCGGATCGATACCCTCCCTTAGAGCTATCCTACAAGGATTTGATCTAATACGAGTGGTTTTATAAATTTCAAATCGTGCGCATTCGTTTACGTATCAATTTTTGGCGCCGTTGCCGGGATTGTTTTTCAAACGATTGTTTATGAAGTTTTTAGGGTTACCTTTAGCTTGATTTTTGTGCATATTTATATTCTGTTAATAGAGTGTTTTTGTACAAATTTCGTTTCTGTCCAAAAGTTGGTTTTAGTGTGTTTTATCTCTGGTTTCTGCTCTGCATCTGCCTATTTTGTTTCTACAGAATTGGTCAGGGATCGATCGTAACCCCCCTGGGATCAATCGTAACCCTACTGAGCAGTAGCACTGAAGCTACTGCTGCAAGGCAGAAACTAATATTTTCTCTTTATTTTTGTTCTTTTTATTATTTTGCTTAAATTGTGTATATATATATTATATTTTCTTTATTTTGTTCTTTTTATTATTTTGCTTAATTGTGTGTTATATAATATAATATAATATATATATATATATATTATATATATATATATATATATACTATATTATATATATATTATTCTGTTTAAAGGTGTACTGGTTTCTGTTTCAAAAAATTTTTCTGTTCTACATCTGCTTCTGCCGTTTCTGTTTCTGCAGAAGTGCACCAGGGATCGATCGTAACATCTGAGGGATCGATCGTAAGGTGGGCTCGATCGTAGCATCTGAGGGATCGATCGTAGAACTTCTGACCAGTAGCACTGAGGCTACTATTGCAAGGCAGAACCGAGTACCTTCTTTAAATTTTTTCTTTTATTTTGTTTTATATTTGTGTTGTACATAATATTAGGTTGATAGTTTATGTTTGGTCGCCGCTCATTATCACTGCCTATTTTTCCGTGCGACCTAGATCTAGAGCGTACTCTTAGACAACAAAGAACCGCAAGGAACTTAGATCTAAGAGTACCTAATATAGAACACATGGCTGAAGAGAATAGGGCTGTTTTATTGAGGGATCATTATGTTCCCTCCATTTACACACCCTCTTCATGCCTGCGGTTGCCAAACATCACGGCAACCCAATATGAAATTAAGTCCAGCACTATACAAATGTTACCATCTTTTTATGGACTTACAAATGAGGATCCTTATAAGCATCTAGACGAATTCATTGATATATGTTCAACTTTGAGATTGCAAAATTTTGATGAGAATGCTTTGAGGATGCGCCTCTTTTTCGTTTTCCCTCAAGGATAAAGCCAAACATTGGCTTAATTCCTTGCCTAATGATTCAGTTACTTCTTAGGCTCAAATGCAACAAGAATTCCTTAAGAAGTACTTTCCAATAGGGAAAACAAATCAAATCCGAAAAGCCATAACTGGCTTTTCTCAAATAGATGGTGAATCTTTCCACGATACGTGGGAAAGAATGAAGAACCTTTTACGAAAGTGTCCGCACCATGCTATCCCCAAGTGGCAGCAAGTCCAATGCTTCTATGATGGCTTAACTGAGCCTCATAGGCAAATGGTTGATGCCTCATGTGGAGGTACATTTATGTTGAAAAGCGAAGATGATACATGGACTCTTTTTGAAAATCTTGGTGAAAATTCTTTACATCATGCATCATTCGGTCGTAGGGCACCTCCTGCCAAACAAAAGCATGAAGGTCTTTTCGAAGTGAGCCATTCCTTTGAGGCTACCTCTAAAGTGGATGCTCTCTTTCGGAAACTTGACCAGATCATGGCAGCTGGCTTTGCTCCTACGCCTGCAGCTCCCATTTCAACTCCACCTGAGGCATGTTCATTCTGCTCTAATCCGTCGCACCAGGCGAAGGATTGTCCTATCATTGGGCAATTCTCTGAAGTTCATCCCGAGCAGGTGAACGCAGCATTCTCTAGACCGGGTAATGATCCTTATTCCAATTCATATAACCCGGGATGGAGAAATCATCCTAATTTTTCTTGGCGAGCCCCAGCTCCGGGAAATCAAGGACCTGTTGGAGGATTGCAAAATCAGGCACATTCGATGCCTCCTCATCAATCTTTCAATCAGTCCTCCAACTACCGACCCCCTTAGCATCAATTTCAGTCAGCCCCTCCTCCTAGGAATTTTGCCTTTGAGGATAAGGTTTTGACTGCCCTTGTCAATCTTGAGGCCAATACTCAATTGCTGAACTCCCATTCCCAATCCATCGCTAAGCTAGAAGGTCAAGTTGGCCAGTTGGCGAATGCGCTTAATCAGAGGAAGGAAGGAAAGCTGCCCTCCCAACCAGTTGCCAACCCTAAGGGACAATATATGGTCAATGGAAGCGCTTCTGATAGCATTCCCCACGAACAAGTCCAGGCAGTCACTACGTTGAGGAGCGGTCGGGTGGTCGATAATAAGGTCGGGCTGAAGGCCCCAGAGAAGGATGATTCCCCCGTTAATCCAAATCCGCCCATCGGCAATCCAACCTTTGAGACGTCTTCTGAGCCTAGAGCTCCATTCCCTGAACGTCTCAAAGGGCCTCCTTGTGCTTTAAAGCAAGGAGAGAAATACCAAGAGATGATGGATATTTTCAAACAAGTTCAAATCAATATCCCCATCATCGATGCCATCCGACAGATCCCATCCTACGCCAAGTTTTTGAAGGATTTATGTACTCAGAAGCGTAGGATGAGGACTCGTAGTCCCGAAAAGATTATCTTGACCGAGCAAGTTAGCTCACTCATTCAGCATACTATACCTACAAAGATCAAGGACCCTGGTGCTCCTACCATTTCATGTATCATTGGAGACCACGCTGTTGATAAAGCCGTCCCTCTTGATTGGGAGCATGTGTAATTTGCTAACCCTTCTCGGTCTATACTCAATTAGGACTTGGAGAGCTGAACCCACGACGGTTGTCTTACAACTTGCAGACAGATCCGTTAAGAAACCTCGTGGGATAATTGAAGATGTCATCATCCGAGTGGACAAGTTCCTACTTTCCAGTAGACTTCCATAGTTCTTGATACAGAGCCTGTCCCGGATCTTGCTAAACTGATTCTTGTCAATCCTCCGGCCGTCCTTCTCTTAAGCTACGGCTAATCGTCGTGCAATTAACTGTAGAACCGGGGATGGAAGTTATTTTGGGACATGAACGGGGTGAAACTGAATATTCTTCAATGCGTTCCAGCATCCGTCCCGGATGCAGAGGAGTGTTTCTTTGTAGATCAGATTGAAGAAATCATAGAAGATTCACTCCCCCAAATTTTAAGTGATGACCCATTGGAGGCATGCCTGTCTCATTTTGATGCAGAGGACTTCGACACGGAGCAATACGTAGGCGAGGTTAATTCCCTCCTTGACCTTGCGGCCGCAACTGACTTTCCATCTTGGAAAGTGCCTAAGGAGCCCTTACCACTTACATAAGGCATTCCTCCCGTTTCTTCCCTCATCAACCCACCAAAGCTTGAGCTAAAACAGCTACCATCAAAACTCAAGTACGCCTTCTTAGAACTTAACGACACTCTCCCGGTTATCATTGCTGCAGATTTACTTAAAGACCAGGAGAGCAGTTTATTGGACGTTCTAAAGGAACATAAGGAGGCCATTGGTTGGAGTGTTGGGGACCTGAAGGGGATTGACCCCTCCATTTGTATGCATCGCATTCATATGGAGAATAACGCTAAGCCCTCTCGCGAGGCGCAACGTCGATTGAATCCCACCATGAAGAATGTGGTCATGACTGAAGTTGTAAAACTGCTGGATGCGGGCATCATTTACCCCATCTCAGACAGTAAATGGGTAAGTCTCATTCAGGTGGTACCTAAGAAGTCAGGTATCACCGTTGTGGAGAATTCGGTAGGTGATCTAATTCCTCAACGCACGACCACAGGATGGCGTGTCTGTATAGACTACCGGAAGCTGAATTCGTCTACTAGGAAGGATCATTTTCCATTGCCATTTATTGATCAAATCCTAGACCGTCTTGCCGGCTAAAGCTATTACTGCTTCCTGGATGGATATTCAGGATACAATCAAGTGGCCGTCGATCCGCAAGACCAGGAAAAGACGACCTTCACCTGTCCCTTTGGTACCTTCGCGTATAGGCGCATGCCCTTCGGGTTGTGTAATGCACTCGCCACTTTTCAACGGTGCATGATGTCTATCTTCTCGGACATGGTGGAGAACTTTTTGGAGGTGTTCATGGACGATTTTTCTGTCTTTGGACCCTCGTTTGATGATTGTCTCCATAACCTTTCTCGTGTTCTTAAACGATGCAAGGAGACAAATCTAATTTTGAGTTGGGAGAAGAGCCATTTCATGGTTCAAGAAGGAATTGTTTTGGGGCACATAGTGTCCAAGAGAGGACTTGAGGTTGACAGAGCGAAGGTGGAGCTGATTTCAAAACTTCCGCCACCTACTACGGTGAAGCAAATTCGCTCGTTTCTCGGACATGCCGGCTTTTATCGCCGCTTCATCAAAGACTTTAGCAAGATTTCAAGACCCTTGTGCAATCTTCTTGCCAAGGAAACTCCTTTTGATTTTGATGAAGCTTGTCTCAAGGTGTTCGAGACACTTCGATCTCTTCTTTCCTCCACTCCTATCATGAAGACCCCTGATTGGTCTCTCCCATTCGAGATAATGTGTGATGCATCCGACTATGCCGTCGGTGCAGTTTTGGGACAGCGTGAGGACAAGCCCCCTCACGCTATTTATTATGCTAGCAAAACCTTGATGGACGCTCAAGTGAATTATACTACTACAGAAAAGGAGTTGCTAGCAGTTGTATTTGCCTTGGACAAATTCCGCTCTTATCTTTTAGGATCCAAGGTAGTAATTTACTCTGACCATGCCGCTCTTAGGCATCTGATGGCTAAACGGGAGACAAAGCCCCGTTTAATAAGATGGATTCTCTTGCTTCAAGAATTCGATTTAGAGATTAGAGACAAGAAGGGATCTGATAATGTTGTTGCTGACCATCTTTCTCGTATTTCTATCGAGTCTTCTCTCATTCCAGTTCATGATTCCTTCCCGGATGAGCAACTGTTCGAGATCACTACGAAAGAAGTGCCATGGTACGCCGACATCGTTAATTACCTAGCAATAGGTAAGATTCCTTTTCATTGGACGAAGCAAGCAAAAGACCACTTCTTCAAGCAGGTCCGATCCTATTTTTGGGAGGACCCTGAGCTTTTCAAATATTATGCTGATCAGATCATTCGCCGCTGTGTACCACAGAACGAAGTGCAGAGTGTCCTCTCTTTTTGCCACACATTGGCTTGTGGAGGACATTTTAGTGCTAATAAGACCGCGGCGAAGGTCTTGCAAAGTGGATTCTACTGGCCATCCTTATTCAAGGATGCAAATCAATACTGTCGGGCGTGTGATAGATGTCAGCGCCTTGGTACATTGTCCAGAAGGGACATGATGCCGCTAAACCCCATCTTGATAGTCGAAATATTTGATGTGTGGGGGATAGACTTCATGGGACCTTTTTCGCCCTCTTTTGGATTTGAGTATATTTTGGTGGCGGTGGACTATGTGTCCAAGTGGATAGAGGCTGTGGCTACCAGGACCAACGACCATAAAGTTGTGATCAAATTCATCCAATCCAATATCTTCAGTCGTTTTGGTACCCCTCGAGCAATCATTAGTGACGGAGGGAAGCATTTCTGTAATAGGTTTATGAAAACCTTACTCCTCAAATACTCCGTCACTCACAAGGTTGCCACGCCCTACCACCCTCAGACAAGTGGCCAGGTGGAATTATCTAATAGGGAGATTAAACGGATATTAGAGAAGACGGTTAGGCCTGATCGCAAGGATTGGTCCTTGCGACTTAATGATGCACTGTGGGCATACCGTACAGTATTCAAAACACCGATTGGCATGTCACCATACCGGTTGGTTTATGGCAAGGCATGCCATCTCCCTGTTGAACTTGAGCACAAGGCCTAGTGGGCCGTAAAGACTTTCAATTTCGACATGCAATCAGCGGGTTCCCACCAGAGATTATAGTTAAGCGAGCTTGAAGAGCTACGTAACGATGCTTACGAAAGTGCCCGGATGTATAAGGTAAAAACAAAAGCATTTCATGAAAAACACATCCGGCTTAAAACTTTCATCCCCGACCAAAAGGTATGGCTATACAATTCCAGACTTAGCCTATTTCCTGGTAAGCTCCGTTCGAGATGGGATGGCCCATTTATTGTTACATCAGTATTCCCTCACGGAGCGGTCGAGCTAAGAGACCCAAAGAGTGGCCAAACTTTTAAGGTCAATGGTCAGAGACTGAAACCCTACATCCAGGGTATTGAGCATACGGAAGATGTGGATTCCATCGATCTGAGGGATCCCATCTATTTGGAGTAATTTTGTAAGGAATTTTGAAGTACTACCATTTTTGAAATCCTGCACATACATGGAAGGATCGATCGTAGGTAGGATCGATCGTAGCAATCAGGGATCAATCCCAGGCTACGATCGATCCCAAAAAGCAGGGATCGATCCCAGGCTACGATCGATCCCAGGGAATAGGGGATCGATCGTAATCGTTCAGAGGGTCACGTGACCAATTTAAAAACCCTCTCTGTTGCCTCATTTCTCATTTCTTCTTCTTGGCAGCAGACCTAGGCGCCGTTCTCCCCCAACCCTAGGTTTTCCAGCAGGTAAATCCTCCCTTTTTCTTTGTTTAATCTTCATTTTTCTTTTAGATTATTGTTCCTTAGGTCTTTCCTTGCATTTCTATCCGATTATATCTCAAAAATTTTTGGTTTTCGTATCCTTGGTGTGTGGCACGGCAGGTGCTTGTGAAAAGTGCCCAACCAAAAGTTTTCAATGTCTTATACCAGTTCTTCCTCCAACCGAGCCCCGAGTTTAACGAGTGAGTTTCGTAACACTCGTTGGCAGCATCACGAGCTTAACCCAGAAACCCGCTTTGATATTGTGGGTCCATTCCGTGAAGACGAAGATGCTAAGTGGGCACGCAAACAGTTTAGGCGAAGGCACTTGATGCTCTTGCTACAGCCAGCCCATGAGTTTTTCCACCCCCACTTTGTCCGTCTGTTTTACCAAAATATGACATTTGATTCGGACAAGCCCGAGGTATTGGCTTCGACCATTATGGGAGTTGGGATGGAAATCACCGTTCAAGATATTGTTGAGGCAACGGGCTGCCCCCATGAGTGCCCTTCTGACAAATTCACTGATCCTGCTCCTGAGGCTGATTTGCACTACATTATTCAGGACATGTGTGTGGGGAATATGCAGACTCAAGGAGGAATTGTGTTGCAAAGTCAAAATTGCCTTCGAGGCTTTGGTTGGTGGATACAATTCTGAAGCGTAATGTGTATACCTTCGGACACAAAACCCATCGGATTGGTGACTTGCTAGCTGCCGTGTACGCCTTTCACAAGAGATACTGGTTCTCAGCTCCCCAGCTCATCTGGAAGCAAATGTTCAAGTGTTGGGAAGAAAAGGTTGACAAGGGCTTGGTTGGTCCCAACCGGCCAGCTCTACCATTCCCATTTTTGGTCACCAAGCTCGTTCTTAGCAAGGGCCTAACACTGTCGGACGATGATTTTCTCACTTATGAGTTCTCGGTGTTTGGCTACAACCAGTGGACATTGAGCATATCTCACCTGCCTAGGCGAGATCCTATTGGTGCACCAGATGCTGAGATGGAGGATGCAGCTGCTACAGATCAGCCAGCTGCTGAGGCTCAGCCTACTACTGAGATGGTTGAGGGAGAGTCATCTACTCAAGGGAGAGTTCCGCTGTCACACTCCGAGTATTAATTATTGCAAGCGAAACTCGAGAAGATTCACAAGCGGCAAGAGAACTTCGAGAGGAGGATGGGAGACACACTTCAGGATATTTTGAGTCGTCTCCCACCTGCCCCACCTGCCCCATGATTTCCTTTATATTTTATGTATTGTGGCATTGTATTTTGATATAAGCACATTGTGTTTTACTTTGATAACATCTTCTGAAACAATGTACTATTTCAATGCCATTTTTTATAAGGGACATGTGTTATGAGATTTATTTTGGGGAATGCAAGAAGTCTTTGGTTTTGATAATTATCTCATTTATTGTATTATATTTGCTTGCTTGTTATTTTTGGTTTTTAGTTTTGTATTTCAGGATAAGTGTTTTTGAATCTAAGTTTGGGGGTATGCACAGAGCCATACCTCCCCATTAAGGTTTTTTCTTTATCCCTTCGTTTTCCATTCATTTTACACATTGGGGACAATGTGTGAATTAAGTTTGGGGGTATGATTAAACAAACAATATAGACACTTATTCATTTGTTCATTTGTTCATAAAATTTGTATCAAAATTTTTTCTTTTGTAAATACATGTGTTGTACATACATGTCTTGTAAATATATGTTCATATTATCCCTTAGAATGTTATTGATCTTTAATTTTGATTTTCATTTCATTGGTGAGCTTAAAAGAACGAACACATGATCATGCAGTTAGACTTGCAAAATCTTTTTACTTGCGTTTGGCTTTTGAGAATTCAGTTGTTTCACATTGTATATCACGAGCACATTCGCACATGGATTGTGAGGTATGAGCTTTAAATGACAACATGCTTGTTTTCAATACGTCTGATGCAATTGGATTACTTGTTAGATGGATGACCTGGGCAATAAAATGATGGTATCATGGTATAAAAAAAAAAAAAAGTTGATAAAACAGCTAGTTTGTCTTTGTAGCCTAGTTAACTTGAGTTTACAGCCCCTAGGGATGTCTCTACATCTAATGCCCTAAAGCCATCTGGTTTGGGAGTCATTGGCTTAACACTCGTTACATGGGTTAACTAGAAGCTTAATAGAATTAAGCTAACAGCTTTGTAAATATAAGTATAAAAGGTCGATAAATAAATAAGTAACCATGCCCTGGTTGTTTCGTTTGATAAGGAGTTTGATGAATTTTGAGGTATTGAGCCATGTGTGTTGCTAATTATTTTGAAAACCTCATCTCTATGTGCTGAGTCACTTTGCACCAGTTGGAACATTTTTGAAATCTCAGCTAGCCATTTGTAAGTAAGCATATCTTATACACTCTGATTTGTGGTGAACATGGAGTTTGTTAGTTTAAGCTTACCATTGAGACGCGAACCATTATTTTGTGATACAATATTCTTTGTGATAATTTGATCATGCATGATGTTTGTGGGTAACATTTCTGTTAAACCCTCACGAGACTTCACTCGTCCGCTAGGGATGCCTAGGGGTTTAAAAGGCTTGTTGCATACGCTAAATGCAATCGTGTTTCCTACGACAAAGGAGGTAGCATAGTTGTTCATATCTGTATCTTTTTAAATTTTCTGTTATTGTGTAATGCTAAGGGACTAGCATTATGTAAGTTTGGGGGTGTGATAAGTGCTGAATGTTATACATTCAAGCCCTTTAACTCGCATGTGTTATACCTTAGTTTGTGTTATTATTTAATATTTTTGTTGTGTTTAGTGTTGTCTTATCTTTTAGGTCTTAAATGGAAACACATGCAGATCTCGATCATTAAGCCTAAAGAGACAACAAAGGAAAGCTAAGGAGCTGAGGAGAAGCCCTGGGATCGATCGCAGACTACCAGGGATCGATCGCAGCCAGGGATCGATCGTACCAATCAGGGATCGATCGTAGCCTGGGATCGATCGTAGAAAGCAGGGATCGATCCCCATCGGAGCTTCCAGAACGTGAACAGCTGTTTGACAGCTAATGGCGGTGGGGCTCTTTCTTGGTCCAAATTGGCAGCTTGCCAACACATTGTGGTCGCCGAAATCACCTCTCAGAAGACTCCTAGCAGCTGGAACCTTAGATCTTTGGCTTGATCTTTCCTTAAGAAAGATCAAGCCTCCTTTTTCTATATATTGGATGTTTGAGTTCGAGAATGATATAGCTTAGCTTAGTTTTCATTCCAAAGTTGTTTTTAGCTTTGTTTTTGCTTGTTTTTACTTCTGTCCAGTAGCACTTGCTTTCCTTGGGGAATGGGTTTCTCCAAATCAATGGAGTTTTCCATAACCCTCATGAGGAACTAAATCCTTCTTAGGGTTTTGATGTAGCTTAATCCAAGTGCTATGAGTTGAGTAGTTTAGTTTGGATTTTGTACAAATGGTGAGGTGATTGTACATGCTTATGGTTTGGGCTTAATGAAAACACCATTTGAGATATAAATTATTCTTTGTCTATGAAGGATTGTTTCAAGTCTTGAATGATTTATAAGCTTTGCAATGATACTTTTTGACATGATATTGTGTGAGTTTGATATTGCATGCTAGGGACCACAACTCAATCCTTGTTAGTTTAACTTAGAATAGAGGGAAAGAGGGGTGGAAACCTAAGATGTTTTATGCTTATTCCATGAATTGTGTAAGCTTTGAGAAGGGTTTATATTGCATGCTAGGGAGCTTAGATTATCTCACATTTAGATGATTAGGTGGGTGGTTTGAGTGTAGCTATGATGCTCTATTATTTCCTTTTAAAAGTATATTCTTGAAGAGTTGTTGTGAGGGTTGACACCCTTCACACACTCAAAACCTTGCTTTTGTTTGAAATCCATGCTATTACTAGCTTGCTTGTGGTATGAGGATTGAGTGAAATCAATCCCCTATCCTCTCCTACTATTTTATCTTCATTTGCATAACTTAGTTTAAATACTTTTGGTTATTAGTTACTTTTAGTTGTAAAAATTCACATCTCTTTTGATAAGTTAAGTTAGAAGTGATCTTGAGAATTTCATAGCATAGCAACCAATACAATCTCTGAGGATCGATACCCTCCCTTAGAGCTATCCTACAAGGATTTGATCTAATACGAGTGGTTTTATAAATTTCAAAATCGTGCGCATTTGTTTAGTATCATTGGGCATGGCACTTGTAACGAGGGTCGCCATCATTCCACTAGGTATCTTCTCCTTTGTATCAGGCCTCGCCATCAATGTCCTTCAAGTATTCCTTTGTGAATTTGCTTTGATTTGATTTCTTAGTATTTGGGGGTTATAGGTGCACCATCTGATTGTTTTATTTTTATTTTTATTTTTTTTTTCATATTGAGAAGGCCTTTCTCAAAAGCGTTGAGTGGCATAGTAACAAAAGGTGCATTCTTGGGTTCTTTCTTGAATGGGTCTTTGAAAATATGATAAAATATGTATCGTTTCTTAGAATTTCTTTATTTTGTTCGCGTAATTGTGTTTGACTGCGGAAGACAGAGAGAAAAGGAGAAACTTTACGGGAAAATCGTTGAACTGGAAAAGAAACTTGATGCCAGGGAAGCATTGGAGTTGGACGTAGAGCGCCTGAAGAAGATGGTTATTGAAGTCCAAAAAAAGATGGACACAATTGAAGAAGGTTGAAGGATAAGGAAGAGGAATTGGATAACCTAGAAGTGGTGAACCAAACTCTTATCATCAATGAGTGCAAAACTAATGATGAACTGTATGAAGCTCGGAAAAAGTTAGTCACAGAATGTGTCCCTTTTTTCTCTTTTTAACTCGTGTAAAGTTTTCACTTTTCATTCCCAAGGATTTTTGTGGTAGTGAATTATCAATGCATTTGAAACACAGTATTGAGAAGGCCTAGATTACAGTGATATTTTAACTGGCGTGTAAGGCAGGGGGTATGGACTTAGTGTAACAAAAATTGTCCAATCCCAAAAACTTAGTCCTAGAAAAACTAAATGAGAAACATAATTGAAATTGTAGAAAGAAGTTATCATATTTCAATAACATGTCATCACATGTAAACTTCTAAAATAGGATGTTCTCTCAATCATATTTTTGGTTCAGGGTTATCATTTTGTTGATATTTTGTGACCCAATATTTAGTTGCTGCCCCATGCATAGTTAAAAGCTTTTCACCTATAGAAAACTTCTCATAAGAAGATGAAATGAAAGAAATTGCCTAGATACTAAAACCTTTGAAATGGTCCACATGAAAATCTAAACTGGCTTGAAAGATTTGTTAATGGACCAATAGCTTATTGAATTTTGAACTCATGGGTAATGATATGGGCTTGAAGCCAAGACTGTGACACATTGGTAATCATACTCCATATGAAGTGAAATAGTTTTATCCTTTGGTGGAATCAATAAAATGGGAGGGCTTGACAGTAAGCCATTCTACATTACAACTAAGAGAAAAAAAAATTCTAATCAAGAAGCGGATGAGAGAGTAGTGGAGTTGTGTTCGTTGTGGAAGGACCATCTTAGGGATCCAAGCTAGCATCTCTCTAAGATCATCATGGATAGAGAAGGGAATACTAAGGTATGCCTATATGTAACAAAGAACGATTTTCAAGGTTTTCTCTTCTTCAGCATGGTGTTATAGTAACTAGAGACCATGATTGCGCTTTGACATTTGTAATAGGCATAGTAGTAGACTATTGACACTCAAGCTGTCAATTTGTCTTTTGAGCTATTGAGTTGAGTGTCGAGTTATTTTATGTGGGTCGTGGTAGACTTTCTACTTACTGTAACTATGTAAAGAGTGTCTCTGGCTCTCTCAACACATAGTTCTCCTATCATTTTCTTCTTTTAATTAAATTTCTATCCATGTGTCTTTTTTTTTTATATCTATTTTGAGTAGAAAAATTTCATTATCCTATATTTTTCATAGAATCTTTTAAATGTTTTGAATTTGATATGGCGTTACAGGAAGTAATTGATGAAGAAGATGAAAAATTGAAAAATTTGAAGGCAAAATGAGTATGGTGATGAATTTTACCAACAGCCTTGAAGGAAATGAATGAATACAATCCAAGTGGCAGATACATAGTACCAGGGCTATGGAATTTTAAAGAAGGAATGAAGGAAACATTAAAAGAAGTAGAAGTACTCCACATACTAAATAAGTGCAAATTGCATAAACAAAGGAGACAATGAAGCCTGAAAGTATGCATTTTCGTGGTCGGAGCATCCAACATTATAGAAATTAACAGTGCTTCAAGAGTTTCAGTGATTATGTATGCTTATGGTGACTTCATTCTTTTGTATATGAAGTGTTAGAATTGATGAGTAGACGTGTTTCTTAAAGTTTTTGTTTTATGTCTCATTTTAAGCTGCTGCTAATAAAACGTGCCTCGTTCGAACCGCTAAATGAGCTCATTCGAATGTAACTACGGCAGAGCTCGTCCGGACCAATAATGGACGAGAATGAAACGAGAGTCATTAGGACTCCACCATTTAGACGATGATTGAATGGAAGTTTCTGTGATACCTCGTCTAGATGCACATGGGACGAGAATATCTGCTTGACATAACAATGGCCCGTTTGAATGAACATGGAATGAGATGTTCTACCATGGCCCGTTTGGATGAACATGGAACGGGAATGGGCATGCGAACGATTGAGACAATAATAAAGCAACTAAGTACGTAGTGTAAAACATAATCGGAATTAGGAAAAACAATAAAGAAACTTGTACGTATAGTATGATTCTTGAGTAATGGATGGTCAAAAGCAGGTTGTTGATAGGTATCCACATAGTCTATTACGTCACCATCCTTACCCTGCAAAGATTTTACTAGACCATGGATAAGAAGGCCTGAAAATTTTCCAAAAATCTATAGCCATAAAAAAAGAAAAAAGTAGAGAGAAGTTGATTATATATCTAGAATCAAAATAAAAATTAAAAAAGAAAAGAAAATAAAGATTCTATTCATTATGACCTCAATAGTTTTGACAGTCCCTTTATGCTTAACTAACTCTTTCCTTTTTGTGGTACCAATCTTTCTTCCACCAACAAATCTATTACTCAACACATGAGATACGGCGAGCAAAAAAAATATGTAGCTTAGTTTGGTATTGGCCATTCAAAAAAAAAAAAATTGCAAACTTCTCTTATTTTTGAATAATGCTATTTTGTCAAGGATATGTCTGCTATATAATTTCATCCCAGCAGGACAGCTCAATCAAATCCACATCATAATGAACAAGATAAGCACAATACGCTCAACAAGCCAAAGATGAGTTTCCCAAATTAAGAGATACAAATACTCAATACATCATTATCCTTGGTAACTGAATATTCTATAAATACAAACCCTTTATCCAAGTTAAGGCAAGTCAGTCACAAACCATTCAATCTGAATCCAAAACTTCGATGACATAATTAGACAGAATTTAGTATTTTCGGCAATGAAAGGTCAATACAGGTAATTACAGAAGTGAGAAAGTGATAAAATAACCTCAAACAAGTTCATAGGAAAACCAATTGGCCAACCTTTGTTAATTTGATGAATATCTACAATTTCTGATATGTTGGTTAATCTATGAATTTGTGCTTTCTAAAGGTACTCGCATTTCATAAGTATTAGAAAATATTAGTTTTAAAAAATCATGGAGTCAGTTTATTGAACATTAGTTATATAGGGTCTTACTGTTTTTAGATCCTCGTGAACCGTAAGCAGAAACCGTTTTTAGATCAATAGAACCGTAAGCAGAAACCTCCGGTTTCCACGTGACATTACTACCTCAGAGTTCTAATCTCGCAGCGGAATATTTTTTTCTTTTAAAACACCAAGGAATAACTCACATAACACAATAGAGCTGACTGAAATACCTCGTGAATTAAAAATACGTTAGATGTTTTAATAATACAAACATGTGCATACCAGATGCACCAAATAAAAGATAGTTGCAGTATATGCCACAGACGGCATACAGTTGCAACATCACACTGTTTAGATATATTACAAACTATCATTAATCAAAACATATAAAATATGAAGAGACATATATATAACAAAATGTTGTCTCTTCCGGGATATAGCGCATCCCGACAAAGTAGTGCCTAATAGTCATCAAAGCTAACGAAGGGGTCTCTGCCTTCATTACCTGCATCACAGTCTATGCAAACATGACATCATCACATTTACATAGGCAAACAAGTGAGTTCCACTGTTTCAATAAGTGTAAAAGTTACTGGTTTATTGTTGTATTATTAATGACAATCATGCAATTTCCGTGTTATTCATGCAATGCATCACTCTAGAGGACTCCAACCTCTCGGCTAATAGAGGACTCCAACCCCACGTTTACGAGTTATAGGGGACTCCAACCCCACGCTTACGAATTATAGGGGACTCCAACCCCACGTTCTCACTTTACTAGTAGTACTGAGGACTTCAACCCCACCTATTATAATCTTTCAGCACTGGGGACTCCAACCGCCAGTCTGGGGACTAGAACCCAAAATGTATTAATGTCTTTTATGATCTATTTTGGAACAACAATAAAAATAAGACAATATGCAATATCATAGTCATGCACATATAATCAAACAGTTGATAAATAAATCAGTAAGTATTATCTTATTAGAACCAGTATCATTTCTCAGTAAGTACTTCCATACTTACTCTTCTCCCCGCAGAATAATAGTGATCCACCACTGCCTAGCAATATGGATACAAATAACATACATCAATGACCAAATCAATAACAATTGGTCAGTCTTCAGGATCCTTGCTCTTAGCCTTTATTATTATTATCCATCACTTCATTTTCATTTACTTGATTTTATCCATACATATACTCATATATATATACAAGTCATATTTGTGAGTATTCTCACATATTGTCCATAAATTTAATCAAAGCATTTAACTTATGAAATCCCACATAAGTGAGGACATGCCATAAGGATCCCGTTGACAATAATGTAAATCATCCAATATTGCACTCGAATACCCCACCGAAGTAAAGGCATAATTCGAGATGAGTATTTAAACAAACAAGAGGTAATACTGCATAAACGTCCCCACTATTAGTAAGGGCTTATTATGAGTTATATGTACAATATTGAAAGAATCTCTTATAGCCAATTTTCACTCAAGTTCATGCCTATACCGCCGAAGGACAGGGCCACATAACGTTTAGGCATGAGATTGCGTATTATCCACTATAAGATTAAAAATAACAATATCATAAAAAAAACCTCATGTCTATACATCGAAGGGCAAGGCCACAATAGTATTTAGACATGAAGTTGAGAGTTAATAATAAGATAAAAATGACAACTAACAAACAATATATAGGTTGATTTTACAAGTCCTTTAAACCTTTTCCATTTTCCTTTAAAACAAGCTCCGCTTGCTTCCATTTTTAATACTTTTGAGCACTTTAGGATCCTTGAACTAAACCAATAATCAAACATACTTCAAACACATATTAGATACATCAAATATATGTTAGATAAATCAAATATCATCAAAGAAAGTCATCAAAACAGGTTAGCATCGAAAAATCCACAAAAATACTCAATAGAGGCCGAATGGGTGTAGGATGAGTTCTTGGTGTTTTCTCATGATTCCAAAGCCCAAAGATCAATGGAAACATGATACAAAATGATTTTAGAACCCTCCTAAGTGATCATACACAGCCCATGCAAACAGGTTGTGAAAAACCACAAAAATTCCCCAACACCCCTCTATTGACCCGGTTTTGAAGCTGTTTGAGGAGGATGAAGCTTTCATACCTCAAATGGACTCCAAAATGACTTCTAAAGGTTGGGTTAGCTTCTGGACACCTCAAGCAAGGTTGTGTATAATTTCTGGACAGTTTGGAGAAGAATTTCTCAAAAACCCCCTAGGTGCCGTGAGAGGGTGCGAGTGAGACGAATGGAGGGATTTTTCTGTTTTGGTGCAAGAAGGGAGTGATTTCGGTTCTGAGTGCTCATCTCCTATTTATAGGAGAAGCCAAGGCTTCTAGACAGTCAGCTCCCACGTCCAAAACAGCCTAGGTTCAATGGAAACCAACCTTTCCATGCAAGTTGCCCAAAATGCCCTCAAAGTCAAGATAACCTTATGACTTTTTTTGTCTTTTTGTTCTATTTTCCAGCAACCTCTCCCACTGCCAAGTGTCAATACCCTAGGCTTCCAAATCAGCTATGAGCCGGCCCTACTCAGTGAATTTAGCAGTTTAAAGCTAAATTCGACAGTTGGAGGTTTTAAAGCTCGGTTTTTAGGCCATAAAGTTAACTGCCTCGGAATTGAATTCCGATTTCACCAAACCGAAGTAAAAACCATTTATATACTAAATAGAGTCCATTTATGATATAAAATCAAAATGGTGAAACTCCATTTTAGAAATAAGGCTCGAGTCAAAAGTGCCACGTAAGCGATGAATAGTCATCTTTATGCTTAAAAAGGTCAACGGATTGACTTTTATCGAAAATCTACTATGTCGTAGAGGGTTTCAATACAAGAATAACGGGCTTCAGTTTGAGTAAAACTGAGTTCGTTTGACCCAGTTTTTGATACTTATAAGATTGGTCGTCAGAAAATGATCCTTTTCTAGAGAAATTCTAAAGAGTTTTGACTAGAAATCTCTTAAACTTCATGCATGTCTCTAAAACCATTATCGTAGCTAAATGATAATGTTTCCTCAACATAGATCATTTAGTTTAATAATATGTTTAAGAGATTAGAATTCCTCGGGCGTCACAGAGAGAGTCCAGGAGGTGGCTGCATATAGACTTCTTCCTCCAGATCGCCATTATGAAAGGCATTTTTTGACATCCATTTGAAAAAGTGACCAATGGCGAGAGGCTGCAATAGCCAGCAAAGCACGCACAGAAGAGAGGCGAGCAACAGGAGCAAAGGTCTCCTCATAGTCCACACTGTATTCTTAAGTAAAACCTCGCGCCATAAGTCGAGCCTTGTATTTGTCAACAATACCATCAGAACAAGTCTTAATTTTGTAGACCCACTTAAACCCAACAACAGACTTTCCTAGAGGTAAGTCAACCAGATCCTATGTATTGTTCTTGTGTAAAGCATCAAGTTCCTCTTTCATCGCAACCTGCCAAAGAGGGTTAGTGGAGGCCTCACGAAAAGAGTGAGGTTCATGTAAGGTAGCTAAGGCATGAAAGCAATGAAAGTCCTGGAGATGGGATGGAAAAGATCTTACTCAAGTGGATCGACGAAGTTCATGTGGTGGCGGATGAGCAAGAGCCTCAAACTAAACAAGACCTGGAGACACGAGCGGAGGAGTATCGAGAGCATCAGATGTGTGTTGTTCGAGTGAAGACGGTGCTGGATCCAGAACTTCGGAGGAAGACGGTGCTAGTGGAGTGACATCAAAAGCCTCAAATGAGTGCTGCTTGAGCGAGGATGGTGCTGTAGGAGAAGGGGGCAAAGAAATATCCAAGAGCGTGGTAACAGGAGGAAAAGATGGCATGCAGAATTTGCCGACTTCATGAAATAACCGATGTTCCCAAAAGACTACATGACGAGAGATACGATGACGATGTGACACAGGATCATAACACCGATAGCCCTTTTGTTCCACTCCATACCCAAGAAAGCAACACAATCGAGAACGAGGCTCAAGTTTGGTGTGCTTATGTGGTTCGAGTAAAACAAAACAAGCGGATCCAAAGACACGAAAATGGTTATAAATGGGCAAAGTGCCAAACAATCTCTCGTAGGGAGTACAATTATCAATAACAGGAGTAGGCAACCGGTTGATTGTGTAAACAGCCGTGAGAGTGGCTTCACCCCAAAATGGGGTAGGCATAGAAGAGGAAAGCAAGAGAGCACGAACAGTGTCTAGAATGTGCCGAAGTTTCTATTCAGCTCTCCCATTTTGTTGAGAGGTGCCCGGACAAGACAAGTGAGGAACAGTGCCATAGTGTTGGAGTATATCTTTAAAAGCATGCTGAGTATATTCTAAGGCATTATCAGAATGAAATGCTTTGATGCGCTTTGAAAACTGGGTCTCAACCATTTTTGCAAAATTGAGATAAATATTTAATAATTCAGAACATGATTTCATTAAGAACACCCAAGTGTAACGGGAAAAATCGTCAATAAAAATAACAAAATAATGTGAGCCACTCATACTAAGAATAGGGGAAGGTCCCCAAACATCAGAATGAATTAAATCAAAAGAGGCAGCAGCCATAGACTCACTATTATTAAAAGGCAAAGCCGATTGTTTCTCAAGTTGGCAAAAAATACAATCAAAAGAACCAGTGGACACTAAACCTAACAATCCCTTGGATGTTAATAATTGTACCCGAGACACAGATGCATGACCAAGACGCAAATGCCAAAGTGCAGTAGATGGTGGTGATGAAGAGGTAACAGTAGAGACTCCGAATTTAGGAAGGTGTAAGGATGACATCTCGAACATTCTCCAATTCTACGCCCGGTCCCAAGGGCTGTTGCGTACGAGGATCCTGCACATCCATACCAGAGTAGTCAAAAATAAGTCTATAACCAAGTTCACACAGTTGCCCAACAAAGAGAAGATTAAAGGACAATTCAGGCACATGAAAAACTTCAAGATTAGAAAGGGAAGGGGTAGTGATAGTGCCAATATTTTTACCAGTCATAGTTGAGTCATCAGCTGTGCGAATGAATGAGGAGTGTGATGAAGGTGCAAATATGGTAAACGAAGAGGGAGAAGGTGTCATATGATTGCAACAAGCGGAATCAAAAAGCCAAGAGGAAGATGTTCCTGGTAAGACTGAGAGGACAGAGGAAGATGCATTACCAGAACGGGCTAGGACCTGACTGACGATAGCCTCTAAGTCAGCTGTAGATAAAGTGAAAGTGGATCCTGAAGACTCGCCAGAGGGAGCAGCTGGAGATGGAGCAACTGGAGAGGTATCACTCTCAGTAGTGGCAACCGCTACAGTGGGTGCAGGAGATTTGCCCTTACGCCAACATTTATCAATAGTGTACCCTGATCGTTTGCAGTAACGACAAAAGTTGTTGTTGCAAGTCTTATGAGAAGGTCGATTTGAAGACAATCAAGCAGGACCGGACTTGTCAAATTGCTCAGGCTGGGTTGATGAAGAACCAGAGGATGGAGCAGTCAAGATTGTATGGCTATGTTGAGAACGCATAATCTGCAGCCTAGTCTCCTCATGAACCAGTTCAAAAACAGCCTGGTCCAAGGTTGGAAGAGGAGTGCGATGCAAAAGTTGCCCACGAACATATTCAAAATCAGCATGTAGAGCCAGCAGAAATTGGTAAAGACGATGCTGATCCCTGCGTGCAGCATACATCTGAGCATCAGTGGGATCCTTCCAAATGGGATCTGAGAGAGCAAGCTGGTCCAATAAGAATTGCATGCGAGCAAATAAATCATTGATAGTCTGTCCAAGTTCCTGCTTCAGATGATCAAGTTCAAGCATAATCTGATACTCTCGAGAGCCATCAACAGAGGAGTAGCGGGACGCAAGCATATCCCAAGCACCCTTAGCTTCATCAAAACTGCCAAATAGAGCTGAAATAGATGGAATGGTGGTGTTACGAAACCACGTAAGAATCTGATGATGATTACTGTCCCAATCAATTAGACGAGTGCAGAAAGCGTCATCAGACTCAGAAGCACCTTTAGTGGGCTTGGTGATATCTCCAGTCACATAAAGCCAAAGCTTGCGCCCTTTCAAAAAACTACGCATTGATTGAGCCCAAATTGTATAGTTGGTGCCATCCAAGATAGCCTGAACATGAGTAAGAATCTCGTGTTGTGCCATCTGGTGATGTCCAATGCAAAAAACAGACCAAAAATATGAGATCAGGACGAAAAATTAAGTAGGAAACACCTGGTCAAAGCTGTCAAAAGTCAACGGTCAACAGTGTGCTAGGGCTGACGTGGCACCAAGGCTGACGTGGCAGAAGCTGACGTGGCACTAGGGCTGACGTGGAACTAGAGCTAACGTGTCACAATGCGGTACCAAAATAGGACTGCTGATGTGGACTAGGGCTAACGTGGCACTAGGGCTAACATGGTTGCAGTGGTTGACTGACACGTGGCAGACGACAGTGGAGAAGAAGGCTGGCGCGTGACTGACATGCGCGTGCTGCTTGACGGTGCGTTGGCGCGTGGAGCTGATTTCCAGAACTTTTGGCCGGCACGTGGCAGCGCGTCCAACCACTTTTGGCGGTGATTCTGGTGGATCTGGGATTTGCGGCGGTAGATCTATGAGATGGCGTGGCTTCCAAGGTGATCCGATGAACGGGAGCGACGCGTGGACGGACAGCAGATTCTTTGAGCGGTGCGTGGGGGAGCGTGACGACTCCAATGAGGCTGTACTCGGCATCTCTGGAACGGTTTTCTTCCTAGGTTTCGATTGGTATAGGTACCAGATCGAGATGATGAGGGGAAGAAGGAGAACCGAAAAGGACAGAGCGAGAGAGACATCGGAGGTACTGGCGACGCCGGAAAAGAGCGGAGAATAAGCCAAAAAAAAAATATTATAACGGTGATTCAAAACCTGTTCTCTGATACCATGTTGAGAATAAGGTTGTATATTAAATCACACATAAACTATACACTAGATAAAGATTACCTTTTGCAGACTCATAGTTTACCCTTTTATCACTATTATTTTTTATTTTTTAATGTGTACCCTTTAATATTAATTACATGTTTTCATTATCATGCAGGCACAGTCACATATCATTTCAAAAGAAATACACTGATCTATTGATCTTGATCCATCTTGTCCATATCAACTGGCCAGCATTCCATCTTGATGACGGGTGGTAGGTTTGGAAAGGAATCATGTTTTTGTTCTTTTGTGTATTTTATTATCTTCACATGTTTTATAGCATGTTGAGTTTATAATAGTAGACAATAGTTCATTACGACATTACTTATTTTAGGTCGGGTGTTTTGGATATACACGTTCAATTTCAAGCTACACAGGTTCATTAATTGCCCTCCCCCAACTTAATTGGTTGTAAGTGAAGTTGAATAAATTTGAAATCGAATTGTGATCTTAATGTCCAAAGCATTAGCAACTTGAATTTGGTAAATGATAATAGCTTGAAAGTGCCTATTTTCTCTATTAAAATAAGCATTATCATACTTTGTTTTATTTTAATTCTTGTATTTTATAGTTGATTTTAGAATAATGTTTAATTACTAATATTGAGTTTAAATAAAACATTAATGCTACGTAATTTTATTTTTTATAGGATTTGGAAAAGAAAAGTCAAAGCAAAGTCCAAGCTAATCCAAGTCAATCCAAGCCAAGAAAAAGCCAATAAAGAAGAAGAAAAGAGGTGTGCGTTGAAGACCAAGAAAGAGGAAAAAAAAACGTGGGCCCATCCTTAGAGGATTCCTAATGGAAGAGGAGATAGAATCCTAGTGAGAATTGGTTTTTCTTTGGGATTTAAAGCAACCGATCACCAGAAAGAGGGGGCTGCTGATTTTTATTTATTTATTTTACTTCTTGGTTTTGCTCTCACGGGGAGCTGCGCAGAACGGGAAAGAAAAGCAAAACAAGAAAGAGAAGAAGAGGGAAACAGAGAAGACGTGAAGAAAAAGAAGGAAGAAGAGAAGCAGACGTAAAAAAGATGGAGACTTTTTGGGTTTTCTCTTACAGACAACCAGCAGACGTGAAAGGAAAAAAAGAGAAGAAAAGCAGACCAGCAGACCGAATAAAAAAGAGAAGCACCGAACAGAAGAGGAGACGGGAAAAAATGAGAAAGACGTGAACCAGAAAAAGAGAAACAGACGTGAAGGAACGGACGGACGCAGAAAATTAATTTGGGCAGCAAGCTTTCTTTCAGTTTTTTTTTCTCTTTCAGCCGACTGGTTTCCTTTTAGTTTCAATTTTATTTATTTTAGTTAAGGTTTAATGTTTAGTACTTTAATTATGGAATTTATTTTCATAGTTATGAGTGGCTAAATCTCTAGCTAAGGCTATGGGTAAAGCCTAGTATTTTTATTATGTGTTCTTGAGACAATTTGTTCTTCATAGATTAATCATTAAATTTTGGGGATGATTTTAATTTGAGAATAGTTTCATGTTACAAGTTTATTTTGATTCACTATGATTTTTGTTTATATCAAATGCTTACTTCGTTTGATTTGTTATGATTCGAAAATATAGTGAATGCTTAATTTATTGTAACATTGTTATAAAAATCAAATTCTTTATCAACCTAAATTTAATTTACTTTATTTTTATCAATGCCTAATTGTCTTATCTTCGGATTAGGAGAGTTGATTCTCTACCTAGTTGTGTTAAAATATACGTCTCAAGGATACGTAATAGGATGCTAGGTGGATCCCTAAAGCCTTAGTGTTTCTCATCAATTTTCTCAAACTCTTTTTAATTAATTTAGTTTAGTTGCTTTAAGTTTATTTTATTATTAATCATCTCCATTGCTCCACTGTATAAGTGGAAAACAATTCAATTTATTTTTCTGTACAATAATAGGATTTTTACTTAGTGTCTACCATTCCCTATGAATCGACCTCGTACTTATCGAAATTTATTACTTGCGATAGCCTACACTTGGGTTTGCACTCTTTTTGGCTCAATAGTAAATCTAAACTTATTTCCTTTTGATTGGGTTAGAAATGATTCAAACGTTTCATCGGATTTGTTAGCTTTGAGGAAATCATCATGGCTACCAACATCTTCGGTGAGTATAGTCAACCATTGGCCTAATTTCATTCCGTATGGTTCTTATGTATGACTTGACATACACAAGTTTTATCTCTAATGTCTTGCATATCAATGTTGTTGTAAAAGATGGAGCTACTAAAGACAGCATGTGATTTGTTTGTCAATCTATTCTTTAGAAGCATGGATATCTTGATTTTTTTTTTTTTCAGTAGCCCTTCGTTTGTGACAGTGGTGACTGGATTAATTAGCCAAGAAGAGAGTGACATATGTACCCTCGATAGACAAATTATAAAATCCAGATATACCGGCATAAAAGAGCACTAGAACAAGTACAAAATTTTATGTTCTTTATGTACTCATCAGCTTATGGAATTAACTACTATGATTTGCCGCGAAATGAGAGAAATGGTATAATTGTAGCTTTGAGGCCCCTGGAGAAAGATATTGGAGGAGTTTTTGCAGGATGCTGATTTGATGCAATGCTTTGGTCCATAAAAATTATTAGATTAGATTGTAACTGATGTTTCTTGTTAACACATGCATCTCATTTTATTACTCGATCTTAAGAATTTGGCATTTTGACTATATTGATGTTATTTTTGTCCAGGGACTACAGAAGTGAAGCATCCATTGATATTATTTTCGAAGACTCCGATTTGACATGCTTTTGAGGATCAACAATAGTACAATACCTATACTGTGGCTATGCTCTCTGCCATTGTTGTCCCGCCTTGGAGACCTGCACGTTGAATGGTAGAACAAATGAAGAAAACTTCAATTGGGAACGCTTGAGTAGAATTATCTGTTGTTCATCTCTCAACATTCTCATTTTATGGGGTACATTTACATCTATTTGTTTGTTTTTGTTTTTGTTTTGTTTTGTTTTTTTGTTTTTTTTTTTAAAAAAAAACTAAAAACAGTACAAAAAAAAAAATACAATAAGCATTTTGAATATGCTCCAAAATTTGCATATTTACCATTTCAAAAGAGAAGCCAACTCTGTTGCACATGGGCTAGCCAAAGCAATAATTAAAAAGGTTGCAAATCAAGTTTGGATAGAAGAACTTCCTAAATGTATCAGTGAAATTTTTTTATTAAAGCGACAAGCTCTTTCTTCTTTATTATGAATGAATTACGAAAGTTTTCACAAAAAGACTAATGTTTTAACACCCAAAAGGAAAATGTTTTTATCACCATATAGATCCCAATAGAAAATAGATGCATTGAATATAACAAAAGATATAAGATATGTCTTAAACTTATTCCATAGTTGTTGATGTGTTTTAAAGGTGATTTTTTAAATTGGTTTAAAAAAAGTATTTTGATGTGATATAAAAATTATAGTTGTTTTTGTGTTTTTAGAAATGCTTTGTGTTTTAAGTTGTTTGACAAAATTGTTGTGTTTTTGGCATTTGGCTGGTTGGTTTTTCTATGCAGGAATTTTATACTCTACCAAACCATTTTTTTTTTTTTTGGGCAAAATCATTTGTGTTTATGTGATTTTTCCATGGGATTTAGATCTCCTAAAAGGAGAGATAATGTTTTTTTTTTTTGGGAAAAAATTTATATACTCCTCTTAAACTACCACTCAATTGACAATATATCTCCTAAACTTTCAATTGAGATAATATCCCCCAAACTACCAAAAATTGTCAATATTCCCTAATGACGAAAATACCCTTAATAAAATAAAATAAAAATTCTATTTTTTTTTTTTTCGAATTTATGTCTATCTTATTGAAAAATTTGTATGGTAATTTTATTAAGGCATAATATCATGCTCTAGCTGACACCACCTCAGAGCTTCTTTGGTTACGTGGCTATTACAGGATATGGGTGTTTCTCTTTCTTCTCCTACTCTGTCTATTGTGATAACAGGAGTGCTATTCAGATTGCCCACAATGATGTTTTTCATGAACGGACCAAACATATTGAGATTGATTGTCACTTTGTCCGTCATCATCTTCTTCAGGGCTCACTACAGCTTCATTCTGTTTCGTCTTGTGATCAGCTCACAGACCTTCTCACCAAGTCACATCCTCTAGGATGGTTTCGCGATCTTATCTCCAACCTCAAGCTGGTCTCTCGCATTCCACCTTAAGTTTGAGGGGGGCTATTAAATTATATTATTATATGTATTGTTCCTTGTCTCACATGGGTTATTGATATTATATTCAAATATAAATAGGCCCCTCATGTATAGTATTATGTTTGATTCAATACAGCCTTAACCACGTACATTAAATATAAATGTAGAAGACTTTCAACTACAGTATTGTTATATTTCTCTTACATGAACAGTAGTATTACTCAATTGAGTCATATGATGCCTAGCAAGGCAAATGGCCCTATTACTTGCATATCATGCACTACAAAAAATGGCATTTAGGAAAGCTCTCACCTTTCCAACCTTTATGGTTGTTAAATCATCACTTATCCCAAAAGCTTAAGTTCGTGAATTTAATCATCTTTTTCTCAAACTTGCCGTTTTCTTCATGTGTTCTACCATTAATTCAACGTGCAGATCTCCAAGGTGGGACAACAATGGCAGAGAGCATGTACAGCCACACTAGCACAAGTGTGAGACCGATGCCAATCATGTGTGTGCCCATATTCCCATGATGGATTATAAAAGTTGTAAGAATCTTCATTGTTAGGGTGCAATAGTGATGCTCTGTTCACGTGGACGGCTCTTACAATATATCTTGTGGGGTGCGATTTCGAATGCTATAAAAGGCTTTAATTTTTCTCATTGAACACCAATTGATTTTCAAATGATATGGTTAAAGGTCCGATCTAACCTCCACGATGCATATGTATGTTTTGCACTAGAGGATAAAGCAAAGGCCTAGCTTCCATTCACAAACATGCTCTAAGTGGAAATTACATTGTCAGAAAGCAGAGCAAAGAAATTATTAAACTCAGATGTAGGTACCTGGGGCTGCACATCAATATCTTTTTCCCAGTGCCTCAAAGCTGCAATTATACCATTCTAATTCAATTCATTTTAGTTACCAACTCGTGGGTTTTCAAAACAGGCTATTAGTACTAAAAAATAAATTAGCCAAACATGCTAGCAAAACTGTGTAGTTAGGCTGCTTTTTTATTACAACTGTTTCTCCACATCTATATCATATGAAAATACCAAAGTTATGAGACCAATCAAAGGTGGTTTTGTCCTAAATAAAAACCAAATAATAGTACAATATAAAACCAATTTTATCATAACCTTTTTATTAAATTCTCATAATTATGAAGATATCAAATTAGTTTATATTTAACCATACAGAAAAAGTAAGTTAATTATGTAAATTGTTCTCAACTAAGCTAAATATAGACACATATTTCCATTGGTACTCAATCTGTCTAGGCTTCTCCATAAATAGACAACTTATTTGAGGTTTTTTATCACTTCCTCACTTTCATAATTATGTACGTGTATTGACCTTTGAGACATGCTAGACATCCAATCTCTCAGTCCTCCCATTCATCTCTTGCAAATTTCACCATTGGATTTGTGAGACCTACATGTGGGTTCCACAAATTAAATGACAAATTTGCAAGAATTGAACGGAAAGAGGACTATGGGATTGGAAAAGAATCCTTTCTCTTGACCATTTCATAGCCGATACTTTTTTGTCTAAATATGTAAAGTTTTGGATACAGATTGAATGGTTTGTGCCCGCCTTACCTTAACTTAGGTAAAGGCTTTGTATTTATAGAATATTAAGTTACAAAGATAATGATTGATGTACTAAGTATTTATATATCTTAATTTGTGAAAGATGAACAAACTCATCTTAATTTGACTTGTGGAGCGTATTGTGCTTATCTTGTTATGTATGATATGTGGATTTGATTGACCTGTTCTATTGGGATGAGATGATATAACAGGCATATTATTAACAAAACAACATTATTCAAATTTGTTCTTCAATGGCAAATACCAAACTAAGGCGCATATTTTTCTTGCTAGCTATATCTTATGTGTTGAGTGATAGATTTGTTGGTGGAACAAGGAATGGTACCATGGAAAGCAAAGTGTTAGTTAAGCATAAAGGGACTGTCAAAACAATTGAGGTCATTTTTATTTTTATTTTTATTCTAGATATAATCTCCTTCTCTCTACTTTTTCTTTTCGGTGGCTATGTATTTTTGGAAGAGTTTCAAGCTTGCTTATCCATGGTTTATAGTACAATCTTTGCAGGGTAAGGATGGTGACGTAATAGACTGTGTAGATATCTATCAACAACCAGCTTTCGACCATCCATTACTAAAGAATCATATTATACAGGTTTCTTTGTTGTTTTTCCTAACTTGATCCGTTTATGTTTTAAACTATGTAGTTACTTTATTATTATCTCAGTCATTCGCATGTTTAAACGATTTGTATATTGAAAACATAGTTAAAATGTATAGCTATAAACATTTTATAATTTTTACAGTTTTTGTTCTTTTTGGATGGGCAGTCATTTCATAGGATAGTATTACATCCATGAAAAAACAAAAACAAAAACAAAGAGAGGAAACAAAGAAATAAAATTATTATTATTACTATTTCATTAATATGCTAACATAAATCTTCGGATAGTTGTGGTAGGAATCAAGCTAACTACTTAAAAACATAATAATTTCCCTATCATTCAAATGCATCATTTTTAAGATCTAATTTGATCATTAATATTTATGAAATGCGTTAGAAATTTTGGGTTTGGCTTTTTATTCCAGCAATTGAGAAGTAAGACTATAACTATAATAATTTGTTTGTGGTTAATCAGATGAAACCCAATTCCATTCCAAACGTAAGAAACAGAGAATTTTATGAGGCCGAGTTGGTTCAAGGTTTGGTTGAGAATGAGGAATGCCCTGAAGGAACAATCCCAATTAGACATGCACGAAAGGATGAATATTATGCAAAGCGTGGTATACTCCCAGATGCACATCAAAAAAAGCTTAATATCCACCTTAATTATGATACTAGAGGTCATTATGAGGTATATCATATTATCAAATGACTATTGTTTTCACATGTATTATCTTGAAAAACTAAATAAAATTCCTTGAACTAATTTCAAATTAGGTTTCTTTGATTTATTGATCCATTTTTTGTTCTATTTTTTACATATAATATATATTTTAAATTAGAGAGCTCGAGCTGATCTGAGTGGTGCCAACTACTTTGGAGCACATGCATTTATTAACGTATGGAACCCTGTGACAAATGATGGGGAAGTTAGCACTGCCCAAATATGGCTTAGAACAGGTGCTTCAAACCTACTAAACACCATGGAAGCTGGATCTATGGTAAGTTAATCATTTGACCAAATATATTCCTTCCTAGAAAGATAAACGTCAATTAAGTTTAACAATTGCTTTTGATTTTGAGTGTAAATCTAAGTCTAAAATGTAACATACGGATCAAACATTTGGAATTTCTCACCAATAATTTCATGGTTCCAGGTTAATTCGCGTAACGGTGAACCCAAATTATTTATACGATGGACTGTAAGTTGGCTTATTTCCTTCCATGCATGAAAGCATTGTTATATATTGCATGCATGCATACATGCTTGTCAAACAAAGAGATGATCTCGAGTTTGTAGCTAATCCTTAGCATGCATGTGTCAAATCGCTAATCAAGCTATACATGTGGTTGTAAGCGTGATGGATACCAAACGACTGGGTGCTACAATCTTGAATGTCCTGGTTTCGTGCAAGTAAACCGTAAATTTGTACTTGGTTCTTTCCTAAAGCCTATCTCAACCTACAAGGGCACGCAATACACGATAGAGATAACCATATACAAGGACAAGGTAATTGCAGATGTCGATTTCCTGACATTTTTACTATAAATTGATTTCCTCGTTTAGCAAATTCTCTTTACATATTAATTGCTCACTAAATTCTCTAACTTATGTGCTCTAGAATGATAAAAATTGGTGGTTACAAGTGAAAGATCAAGTACTTGGATACTGGCCTGAATCTATCTTCAAAGATTTAGAAACCAGTGCTACCATAGTCAGCTGGGGTGGAGAGATTTACGACTCAATGCAACAGGGTCATCACACAACAACTCAAATGGGCAGTGGACATTTCTCGAGGGAGGGTTTTAGAAAAGCAAGCTATTTTCGCAATATTCAATACATGGATGACATGGCAAAATTCAATGATGCAGATATAGCCGCGGGACTGGTACCAGCTGCAACAAAACCTTCGTGCTATGATATAAGCGTAGCGAATAATAAGAATGCAGGCTATGGAACCCATCTCTATTTTGGGGGTCCTGGGTATTCAGCAATGTGTCCTTAGAAAGGGAAGAAGAAAAATTGATAGTATTAGGACTAATAAATCACATATTGGAGGAATCAAAATGTCCTGAAAATGATATGTGTCATCCAATATTTGTATTTTCAATAATATCCTAAATTAGTATGTTGAACTTTGGTCATTCCATTAGCTTTTGTCCTTATACCTAAAAATGTCAAATGAAGTTGATCAAAAAAAGCTCATGTCGTCAACCAAAGAGATCAAGAATAGCTCCTTCATGTACTTCATAGCATAAGGCCCCAATTGTAATATTGTTGATAGTATAAATAAATAAAAGAAGAAAAGTTCACATACCCCAACAAAGGCTCAAACTACCATCAAATTGATAATGTTTCCCAAACTTTCAATTGGAACAATGTCTCCTCAAACTACCAAAAAATTGCTAAGCAAAAACCTCTAGTAGTTGTCCAAATATACTCCATTTTCGATGTGTTGCATTTACAACATTCACTATTTGGACTGCATCACCCTTCATAATGATTTTATGTAGCTCCAAACCATGACTAAATTCAGTTGCATGTAGTATTTCCAAGGCCTCCACCACTACCAGCTCCATTATGGCAAATTTGGTTATACTTTTAGCTACAAGTGCATATCCCTCATGATCCCATACAATGCCAATGCCTATGCATTTATTTAGAGTATCAATCGCCACATCCCAATTTACTTTTTGGACTCCTAGTGGGGGACACTTCCATTCTTCATTTTCCATAATTTTATGATCTTCCATATGCTCACATTCCTTAGAATTTAGTCTCCTAATTCTTCAATGGATTCTACCGCTCCTCGGACCACTTCTTTAGGATGAATAAATTATCTCTCATGTACTATTATATTTCTCTTGAACCAAATTAAAACGTAAGTTTTACCTCGCTTATTTCAATACTATGATATAGTATACTTTTATATCTCTCTCATGTCCTTGGATATGATCCCAGAGACCACCAACACGCTAAGTTAGTGGTGTTGTGCTATTAGTCGAGCTTTATATGTCTAGAAATATGAGGAGGGAGGGAAACAAAAGTGGGGAGAGGGTAAGAGAAGAGAAAATATCTTCCTTGAAGTGTTAAGTTGATTATATAGGAAAAACTTGAGAGGAATGATTCTATGGGTTCCAAGGTGATTTTTTTTTTTTTTTTTTTTTTGGTTAAATACAGTTTACCCCACCAAACTATTAGGGGCATTTAAGACTTTTTCACCTCCCAAGCCGCATGTGCCATGCACGTGACGTCGATTTCGTCAGAGAAGACAGCTGAGAGTAACGAAGTGTCCACATTGAAAATTCTTGAAACTTCGTGGGAGTACATTGTCAGTTTTTAAACTTCGAGGGTTGAATCGAAAAAGTGGTCATTAATAAGTGCTGAATGTTACACATTCAAGCCCCTTAATTCACATTTGTTAATCTCTTAGTTTCATTTTAATATGATGTTTTGTCTTGTTTTTCAAGTTCTAAGAGAAAAGCACTCAAGTCCATCAAGTTTAGAACTCAATTTGGGGAAAATCTGAAGAAATAGTGGTTCAAGCCCAGCTGAAGAGGCTCGAGCGCAACATTGGATTAAGTGGCTCGAGCGCCATTCATAAGAGGCTAGAGCGCCATCGTGAGCTGTAGCAGAACGTCGGCAGACCCTATTTTGGAAAGTTTTCTAAACCTAGTCCAAGTTGGAATTGAAATTGTAGGCTGCACAAAATCGATTATGATTGTTCCAAACTCTATAAATGCTCCCCTAATTTATTCAAATCAAACACACAAGCTTTGGAGAAGAATCAAAGTTGCATCAGAGAATGATTTTTCTTAGTTTTTCCTTATTCTTTGTTTTTCTTTATTATTTTCTTATAAGGATGATTTTCATCCTAATTATGTGTAGCTAATACTTTAGTTAGGGCTTGATTGAAGCCCTAATCATGTCTTCTTAAGGATTCGATTTGTCATGCTACAATTTACGTTTGGATACTTAATTGGTTATTTTCGGGTTTTTGTTCATTCTTCTTATGGGTTATTTATTTGCTTGATCATCTTATGCATATAACATAGGTAGATTATTATTTAGGTCAATTTGGATGACTGAGTCCTAGGCCTAATAGAGTGACAAAAGAACCAATTACGGGTTCTTGGAATGATCAACATGAAAGACCGGAATATACAACATGTTCTAGGTTTTAGTGTGTTTGTCGATCTCCATAAATTTATGCTTATTTTAAGAACAACTTAGTATACACCTATGCTAAATCCTTCGATAAAGAAAAGAGTTAAGAATATACACCCATGCATAATCTCGTTGCTTAAAGAGATCAATAACTTTTGGAGTAATACACTCATGCCCTTAGGCTGGCAAACATTGAGTATTTCAATATGTTTTGTAGCATTGCACATATCATGTTCTTAACAGAGTATGATTAGTGGTAGATATCGAAGCCCTACCTTATTATCTTATTATTTCAATTCTATCATTTATTCCATTTCATTCAAAATATCTTTTTAGGAAATTCTCTTTAAGCATAATTTCAACCAATCCTCGTGGGAATGATCTCGTACTTACTTTCTATACTATCGTTTTGATCTTGTGCACTTGCGAGTAAAACATACAAATAGAAGCTTATTATTTAGGTAGATATTGCACAAGTCATAGTTTGGGGGGTAAACTATATTTAAGCCCCCCCTTTTTTTTAAAGACTGGAATACGAGAAACAACTAAGAACCAGAGAAAATAAGGGATCTTTCCCGTTGTATAACCAGAGCTCTAGAAAAGAAAGAGGAAGCGCCCTTAATCGCTAATGTTTGGGCAAGTAAATGTTACACCAAGAGAAAGTAATTAGTGTTGTTAATAAACCCTTTGAACAATTGGAATTAGTATCGTATATAAATTATCTTATTCAATAAAAGTGTGATTATTGTAATGGTATGGTGAACAATGTTAATTTATTTGAATATATATGAATAACGTGATAGTAAATTAAGTGGGGGTAAATCAATAATTATCAAAATGTTATTATTTAAACCATGTGTGGGTCATTTTATGAATTAGAAAAGATATGGGACTTTAGTAAAGTAGTGGAGGCTTGCTGCCACTTGTTGGACGCAAGGCTGCTGAGCAAAAAGGAGGCAAGCTGGGCACCACACGTCGGCAGCACCCGCCAGCAGCCCCATTTCTTTTCCTTCCCCTGCGTGGAACACGGCAGCCTAACCCCCCTTTCTTTTTCCTTCCCTGCACGTGGAAGCCAGCAGCTGTTCCCTCATTTCTTCTTCACGTGGCAGCTGCTGCACACTCCCTTCTTCTTCTCTTCTTCACGTGGCTCCCTCCATTCACGCCCAGCCCATCCTTTCTTCTTCTTCCTTCTTTTCTCTTCCTTCTCCCCTTCTGCGTCACTCACCCACATTTCTGCTGCTGTCCGTGACTTCCAGCAACTTGACCGTGAATGGGGTAGTGCTGGCTGTGAGAGAGAGTTGGCCGTGTGAGCTGAAATTCTGTGTTAGTGAGTGAGACCCGTGCGTTCTAGTTGCTGTCCAAGGAAGAGTTGAAGTGGATTTCAGCCATGGGTCTTCTAGGATGGTATGTACTAACCTTCCCTCATATTTTTATTATACCACTGTTTTTAACACTTGAAAATCACACAAAACAGTTTGGGTTCCCTAAGTCCGAAATTGAACTAGTTGGGAAAGTTTTCTCTTCCTTTCGGCATGCATGTTTACTTGAGGTGTGGGTGGAAAATTTTTGATAATCTAGATTGTGTTGCTGCTGGACAGATTTGGAATCAATGCATGGCTGAATGTTGTAGATTTGTTGGGAAATGAGAGTAGTTTGTGGGGTTGTTCTTGTTCTATTTTTGGCTAGTATGAATGGTGGATTATGGCTGATTTATGTGCATGTTTTGGGGTGGGTTGGACAGCCATGTATGTGTGAGTAAATTGAATGAATTGTGGAAGTATGTTGTGCTGATTTGGAGTGATTGTACTTTTTGGTTAGGCTGTTTTATGGGTTCGATTAAGTGGCTGATTTTATTGTTTGGAATGAATGTGCTGCTGAATTTTGGTGGGTAGCCATTAGGGTATGTATGCTCCTTGTTGGGCTGTTTTTTTTTTCCTGTTTTAATGATGGATCATGGGTAGTTTTATAGCTTACTAGATGTTAATTTTTGGTGATTTATGGCTGGATTTCTTTAGGTGTTTTGAAAGGTTGGACTGATGCTGGATGTTGTGGATTTGTTTTGGTTAATGTGTTGGGTTTGATTGTTGGGAATTTTCATCTTAGTTAAAGTGATTGGTAGGAGTTGCATGTTGGTTCCTTTAGGGATTTTCTGCCATGGCTGTATTTTGTGTGTGTTGGGGTTGGACTTGAAATGGATTGGTGATGTGTTGTTGTATCATGGCAATAGTGAAGAGGTATGTTGTTGTCTAAGAATCTAAATGGTTCTTTTAATCTCATCGGTTTAGGTATGTTATATATAATGGGTAATAACATTGAAAAATGAATGTAATGGTGTTTGTATGAGTTTAAAATATCTTAGCCTAATGATTGGTATTAATTTAAATCGCAGGATGGTTCTATTACGACAAGGAGGAGTTTTTAGCAAGCTCGTTTGCCGTCATGTATTCTAATTACCTTTCTTGATCGTGTGCCTAGTAGTCAGTTTTACTCACTGAGGACAAATACGTTTATGATTGTCGAGATGATTTAATAATTGGATTTGTTATGATGATAACTAAGTTGAGAAGATGGATTTTTATGCTTTTATAGATTATTTCTAAAGCTATGTAAATGTCGGGGTCATTCATTAGTTGTTTGGAGATTCTTTGATACTCGTTCCAATAAGGTGGTTTTTTGATGTTTTGATGAGAATGATTGATGTGAAGGTCTAGTATGAAGAGGTTATTGCTACTTAATGATTTTTGATCTTGTGCTTTGATGATTTAGCTTATGATGATGATGATTGTTATTCAGTTTGTTAAGCTATGATTGTGATTGTTTTTGTGTATGTTGTGTGTGTTGTGAGCATGACATGGCTATTATTCAATGGAGATTAAAGAGATGCTAGCCCTTACTGATGTGAAAGTTTAAATGATATGATGGTACATATTGGCCTTGGTGTATAGGTATGCCGCTGTCGTTTAGGGACAGGGGGCCCATACTCTCTATGGTTCGGTCATTATTATTGATGTAAGTAAGAATTATGTTTTTTGTACGGCTTATCCTGTTAATGCTAGAAGGCTGTAGGAGATGTTGTCCCTTAGAGTGCCTGAGGTGTGTTGCAGCCTAGCTCTGTTCTTGGCGTCCGTTTTAGACTAATGCTGTAACAATTATCGTATAAAGGAGAGACGTGGAAGATTAAAAGCAGTGCTCTTGTTCTTGAATAGATGTTGTATTGGTTATGAGAGGTATTTCATCATCCAGTATTGATTTGTATGTTACTCTCCTTTATATGCTTATTCGTTTACGCTTGTTTGATATGATTTGTAGAGAATTTATTTTGTATAAGATGGATGATCAGAGTTTGATGTATATAGATTGTCAAGTATTGTGGGCATATGATATGTCATTACTAATATTTAATTGATCAGAATGCTTTGAGATGATATGTGTTGTTTACTTCATCAGGTTCACGAGTTTTGAATATGAAACCAGTATTATATTCATATGATGTTCTCAGGTGTTTGTAAGCGCATTACTCACTTAAGTTTGTTATTTCGACCCTGTCGGGGGAGTCTTAATTCTTTAAGGATACTGTTTGACGTCACCTTTCTTCTTTTCTTCCCCTATTTGTCATCATGAATGTTCTTTATGAATTACATAGGATGATCTATTGTTGCAGTTCTGCGGATCTTGATGAGATCCATGTGGCGATGTCAAATTTTGGTTAGTTATAACCTGAGTGCGATGTTGCCCATTGCGGTAGTGTTGTATAGACTTTGTTACGCTGGCTGTTTTTGTTAGTAGCATACATGTGTATAGGTCATGTATTATGTGAATCGCAATGTAACATGTATTTGGTCTTTGCCGTTTGTGGCATTTTGATGCCTATTCTTTGTTGTATAGCATGTGTTGTTGATTGGTTGTATATAGTTTATGTCAGCTCCAGGTTATGTTCTCTCACATGTTATGTATTTATTTCCGCTGCGTATATGTTGTTAACTCTGATATGATATGCTCAGATTATGAGTTGATGATGTGAGCTTTACATGAGCCTCTGTGACTATTCGGTTTCATTTCAAAAAAAAAATAGGTGATGAAATCGGGTCGCCACAGGTTATGGTTTCAGAGCAGTTTGCTCTAAGGGCTATTGTGAGAGATAGGTTGTCTAGATTGTCTAAGTCTAGAGTATAGTGTCGGAGCTATAGGAACTTAAAAGCCTAAAGAGACAATAAATCATTAAGTTTAAAATGAGTTGTGCATGGGCAAGTTTAATAAATGCTCATAACTATTGACTCTTGTTTAATTGGTATTTTGTATGCAATCACATTGTCTAACTAGTTACAATGTGATAGTGCGGAAAATGCCACCAAGAATAGGAACTTTAAGTAATTAAAACTTTTTAAATACTTTGTTTGCATTGTATGTGAGTGCATTTATGGAATATGTGCACTTACTACGATGAATGACTTGTGTCTATGAAGAGACAGACACTGACGTGTTACAGGTACCATTGCTTTATTTGGCCACCTTGCATGTGTCTTGTTGATTTGGGTGCTACGTATTCCTTTATCTCCTCTATATAGGCGAAGTTGTGAAATTGGGTATGAAACCACTATAGCAAAAATATTCGTGTGACCAATCTCGTTGGTGACGCGGTAATTTGTGTGAAATATGTGGTATTAGAATGCGAGTAATAGAATAGATGAGTTTTTCATAGAATATACTGACAATCATTCCTCTTCAAGGAGCAATGACACGTTCAGGAAAAGCGACATGGGAAGTTCGAATGAGAAGAGTGTACAGCTAAGATGTGGAGTGGTGAGAACAAAAGATAAACTTGTATATGTGTTTGTCTTCTTACCTTCTAGCTTAAAAATAATGGGGTAAAGTTAGAAAGTTGTCCTATAGTCATAGGAGGGAGGACGTTACTTACAATTTGTAGTGTTCGGTATGCTTAGCTTCGATATCATTCTAAGAATTGATTGGTTATCGAAGTATATAGCAAATATTGATTGTCGTAAGGAGATTGTATTCCGACTTCGGGATACTGAGGAGTTCAAATTTTGTGGATCTCGTGTGCGAGCTATTCCACCTTTCCTCTCCGCTTTACAAGCAGGGAATGAGTATTAGGGATGATCCTTATGCTCATCTGGCTTATATAGTTGCTAAGCCTAATGTGGAAGCGCAGTTGGAAGAGATTCCTGTGGTGCGCCACTATCCGTATTTTCTCGCGGAGGTTACAAGTTTGCCTCCGGAACATAATACTGAGTTCACTAATGAGCTAATGCTAGGGAACTCATTCGACCTAGCGTATCTCCATGGGGAGCGCTTGTGTTGTTTGTAAAGAAGAATGATGGTTCTATGCGCTTATGTATAGACTATCTGGAAATGAATAAAGTAACAATCAAGAACAAGTATCCCCTGCCTCGAATTGATGACCTATTTGATCAACTCAAGAGTGCCTCAATCTTTTTG
>FXXK01001158.1:63542-105224 GCA_900184695.1 Betula pendula | reverse complement strand
AAAATCGATATCCGCACCTGTTTGCATGATCAGGTACGTTCATGTACATGAGTTCATGTATCCCTGATGTCATAAGAAATGAACTTGCGATGCATGTCGGCATGTTTACATGATAGATACAATTTCGAGGGCGAAATTTTTGTAAGGAGGGAGGGATGTTACACCCAAGAAAATAATTAAGGTGTTGTTAATAAAAACCCTTGAACAATTGGAATTAGTAACGTATATAAATAATATTAATCAATAAAAGTGTAGATATGGTAATGGTGTAGTAACAATATTAATTTATTTGAATATATATGAATATGTGATAGTTAAATTAAGTATGGGGTAAAACAATAATTATCAAAGGTTATTATTTAAAACCATGTGTGGGTCATTTTATGAATTAGAAAAGATATGAGACTTTAGTAAAAGTAGTGGAGAGCTTGCTGCCACTTGTTGGACAGCAAGGCTGCTGAAACAAATGAGGCAAGCTGGGCACCACACGTGGCACTGCAGCCCAGCGCGGGGAGCGGGGCCGCGTGTTCGCCGCTGGGTGTGTTTGCCGGGTGCGCGGCGGGGGGCGGGGACACGCGCGAAACCTGGGGTGTGTCTGTTTGTGCTTTGTCGCGCGTGGAACGGGTGAAGGGCGACGCGAGGGTCGTCGTGTGTCCTTCGTGTGTGTGTCGACCGTGCGGTGGCGCCGGGGCTGCGTCCATGTCACGGGCGGCAGGGCCCAGTCCGCTGTGTGTGTTCTTCGTTCTGCTTCTTTTTCTCTTCCTGTCTCCCTGCTGCTCACGTCCGCGACCACATGTGTCTGCTGCTGCCCGTGACTTCCAGCAAGCTCGTGACGTGATGGGGGTAGTGATGGCTGTGAGAGAGAGTTGGCCGTGGTGAGCCGGTGGGAAAGTTCTGTGTTAGTGAGTGAGACGCGTGGTCTTAGTTGCTGTCCAAAGGAAGGGTTGGAAATGGAGTTTTCAGCGCCATGGTCTTCTAGTATCCGTGGTAAATACTAACCTTCAGCTCATATTTCTCATTATAGCCCGACTGAATATTGTTTTGTTTTGGTTTTTGTGTTGTTTGTGTGGTGTTGGTGGGGTGGTGTTTTGGTGTGTTGGTGGTGGGTTGTGAGGGTGGGTGGGGTGTGGTTGGGTTGGGGGTTTGGGGTGGGGCGGGTGTTGGGGTGTGAGTGGTGTGTAAGGACTTGAAAATCACGCAAAAACAGTTTGGGGTTCCCCATAAGTCCGAAAAGTTGATCTACGTGGGAAAGTTTTCTCTTCCTTTGGCCCATGCATGTTACTTGAAGTGTTGGTTTGAAAATTTTTTGGATAATCTAGATTGTGTTGCTGCTGGACAGATTGGGAATCAATGCATGGCTGAATAGTTGTAGAGTTTGGTGGAAAATGAGAGTAGTTTTGGTTGGTTGTTCTTGTTTATTTTTGGCTAGATGAATGGTGGATTATGGGCTGCATTTATGTGCTGTTTGGGTGTGGTTGGACAGCATGTAGGTGTGTGCAATTGAATGGAACTTGTGGAGTATGTTGTGCTGATTTTGGAGTAACTTGTATTTTGGTTGGGCTGTTTTATGGGTTGATTAAGTGGCTGATTTGTAATGGATATTGGAATGAATTTGTGTGCCGAATTTTGGTGGGTAGCCATAGGGTATGTATGCATCCTTGTTGGCTGTTTTATTCCTGTTTAATGATGGATTCATGGGTAGTTTTAGTAGCCTACTAGATGTTAATTTTTTGGTGAATTTGATGGCTGGATTTCTAGGTTGTTTTGAAGGTTGGATGATGGCTGGATGTTGGGATTTAGTTTGTGTTAATGGTTGTTTGATTTGAGAATTTTCATCTCATTAGTTGAAGGGATTGGAGAGAGAGTTGCATGTTGGTTTTCCTTAGGGAATTTTCTGCCATGGCTGAATATTTGTGATGTGTTTTTGGGGTTGGACTATTGAAATAGGATTGGATGAATGGTAGTTGATTCATGGCAATATGTGAAGAGAGGGTTTATTGTGGATAGAAATCTAAATGGTTTCTTAAACTCATGGTTTAAAGGGTATGTAATATAATGATAAATGGGTAATAAAATTTGAAAAAAAATGAATGAATGGTTGGTATGAGGTTTAAAGTAACCTTAGCCTAATGATTGGATTAAATTAAATCGCAGTGAGTTCTATAAACGACAAGAGGAGTTTAAGCAAGCTCGTGTGCCGTCATCATCAATCCTTCTCGGTCTCTCAAGGTGAGTAATCTTTTACTCACTGAGGACGAACACGTTTTATGTTTTCGAATGATTTTATAAATGATTTTAGATGTTTTAAAGATGATAAACAAGTTGAGAAGAATAGAATTTTAATGCTTTTAAGATTGTTTAAAGCTATGGAAAAGTCGAGCCATCATATGTTGTTTGAGAATGATTTGTTATTACTTGATACTTTCAATGTTTTATGAAGTATTTGATGAGATATGATTGATATTGTTATTGTGATTTGAAAGTGTTACGATATGAAAGAGATACTATGATTTATTGATACTTTGTGCTTGAGATTTTGAGCTTATGATGAATGAGAATTGATTTAATTTCAGTTGTTAAGACATGATTGTTGAGATTTGTAAGTGCATTGACATGAGCATGTGCATTGATGTGTGAGCATGAACATGGGCTAATATTCAAGAGATAAAGAAGAGGGCTAGGCCATAAGATGAAAGTTAAAGAAGAGGACAAATGGCCCATGGAGTAAGGTAGCCGCCCATTATGGGAAGGGGCCAACTCTCATGGTAGCCCATTATATGATGTAAGTAAAGAAGTTATGAAAGTTATGAAAATGCTGGGCTAGGCCCGTTATGCGCGAGGCTAGGGAGTTGTCCCTGAGGCCGGTGTGTGCAGCTGCTCGGGCTGAGTCCGTTAAGCATGCTGTACACATTACGAAAGTAAAGAAAAGTGGAAGATTAAAGCATGCATTGCATTGTTCTTGATGATTTATGTGTATTGGTTTGAGAGGTATTTCATGCTAGATGTATTGGTATGCATAAGAGTTTTCATGGAAAAGAACTTATGTATACGTTTACAGCTGGTTTGCATATGATGTTTTGTGGAATTTTATTATGTATAAGATATGCATTAAATGATTTATATGTATATGTATCCAAACGTATTTTGAGCATATGCATATATTCACAGTTATATATATTGATTCAAATGCTTTATGAATGTGTTGTTTACTTCATCAGCTACACCGAGTTTGAAAATGAAAAAGTAATATTATATGAAGTTTAGTAGCTGATATTGTAAGCGATTACATAAATAAAAGTTTGCTCATTTCGAAAACCTCGGGGGGGTCTTCATTCTTTATGAACTGTTGACTCACCCTTTCTTCTTTTCTTCCCCTATGTAATCATGGATGATCTCTATGATTACATAAGAGCTGTTGTTGCAGGTACAGTGGATCTTGATGAAGATCCAGTGCTGCCTATTTGGGATATGATGTCTGAGGGCGATGTACGCCCATTGGGTATTTTGTATAGACTCTTATAGCAGTCTTGTTTGTTGTACATCATGTTGTTGTATATGTAGAAATAGAATGATGTACTTTGGGTATGCCGTATGTGGCATTTTTGATAGCCTTTCTTTTGTTGTATAGCATGTGTTGTAAAACTGTTGTATATAGTTTATGTCAGCTCCAGGTTATGTTCTCTCACATGTTATGTATTTATTTCCGCTGCGTATATGTTGTTAACTCTGATATGATATGCTCAGATTATGAGTTGATGATGTGGGCTTTACATGAGCCTCTGTGACTATTCGTTTCATTTCAAAAAAAAAAAAAAGGTGGTGAAATCGGGTCGCCACAACTCCACCTACAACTATACTCCCCAATAGTTTATAGATATTCTTTGAATTTTTTTGCCCCCTCAACATTACCATCGCACCCTTAGTCGCCTTCATTACTCCACCTTCAAACTTATAATCAAAACCGTTTGAGTCTAAAGTACCAAATGAAATCATATTCTTTTTCACATTTAGTACATGTCTAACATCACATAACATTCTAACCACACCATCAAACATCTTAATCCAAATATTACCTATGACAGTAAATTTACAATGTGCACCATTAACCATAGTAACTATACCAAAAATTAACTAACCTGTAGGTGTCAAACCAATCTATGTTGGATGTCACGTGAAAAAAACATGCCGAGTCTAGAAACCAAGAATCTGCAGGATGCTCTGAATTTGATGCAACAAAAAGCATATCACCATCAGCATTGTCTGAGTTGTCCTCCACTACATTCACAGACCTTGAGGAACCTTCATTCTCTTCGTCCTTGTTCTTCTTCTAGTTTGGATAGTCCCGCTTTATGTGCCCTTTCTTCTCGTACTTATAACAGTTGATATCTTTCCTATTCTTGGACTTTGATAGAGAATTCTTGCTATTCGAACAACCCTTGTTTCTGCTTCTTCCATGCTCCTGGTTACCCTTCTCAACTAGCCATTCTCCTTGAGAATTGTCATCACTAGATTTCTTCCTCTGATTAAAAGCCAATAAGGCTCTTGTAGCATCCTCTAACTCTAAAGACTCATTTCCTATGTTAGCGTTGTAACCAAATTCTCATATGTAGGAGAATCTGGAAGTGAATTCAATAGCATCAATTCCTTTTCTTCGACTTCAAACTTCAAATCAACCTTCTTTCAAATTGCTGATTACTTGATTGAACACGTTGATGTGTTGGCTCAAATCCGAGCCCTCTACCATCTTCAGGCCGTACAACTTGCTTTAGGTAGAGCTTGTTCGTCAACGACTTGGATATATACCGAGACTCCAGTTTCAACCAAACTGCCACCAGAGATTCTTCGTCCATGACATGATACATCACATCATCCGCCAGACAAAGCCGAATAGTAGCCATCGCTTTCGTTTCAAGCTCCTTCCAATCTATGTTCGGCATATCATCTGGTTTCGTCCCATATAAAGGCTTCACCATCCCTCGTTACACCAACAAATCCTTGACACATCTCTACCATAACACAAAGTTACCAGTTCCATCTAACTTCTTCACGTCGAATTTCAGAGAAGATGTGCCAACCCCAGCCATCGCAGAACCTGAGCTTTAATACCAATTGTTGTTACCGTGCACAACAATGATAAGTAATATGAAAACAAAAAGAGAGAAAGCAAGAGAAAATCGAGACACAGATTTACGTGGTTCGGCAATGTGCCTACGTCCACTAGAGAGTGCAGCTATAATTCACTATTAAATGATTTAGGATTATAGCATAACATACTTATAAGAAAGCCCTAATTGTATGAACATATTTTGGAAAACTCCAAAATACCTCGCTCCGCTCTGTTCTGTTCACTCCGCAGAGACAACTGGCCAACTAGTCTAGTATTTCAGTATTACTCTCTATGTTTGAGAGAATATGAACTACTTGTTCCAACATATCTTTTGCATGTATTCCTTTAATTACTTTATTACTTTGGATTATCTTTTTGTACCAAAAATCATTTGCCTTTTGATAATAAAACCTTAGATTCTGAGCAACAATCAGTGCCACGCCACCTGTTTTCCTTTCACTAGGATTGGTTTGAATTTTATAAAACCAATGAAGTTGGTGGGGGAAAGAATATTATTAAATTGATAATTAAGGATTTGCTTGCACAACACAATCTCTTGAGCCCCTGAAATAGTTAAATCTTTTCTTTTTGGCCATTGTCTTTTGTTGCATATCAGTAATTCAGGTTTCTCTAGCTAATTACGAGGTAATTTTAAGGCTCACTCATACATGAAAATAATGAAATCCAAAGATGGGAACTTGTTTCTTCCTGATCTAAAAACCCATTAGAGGAGACCTCAATGCTTTCACTCGAACATGGTGAAGCTTGAGGAGGACTTAAATTAGAGGTGTCTTCCATTGGACTAATCACCTCCAATCTTCGAGTTAATTTTCTTAGTGTTAAGAATTATAATTCACAAATGAAGTAAGCATTTTACAAATCCATATGAATTGACAATTCCTAGTTTAAATTTTTATTTGCAAACATTCCCTAAAGTTCAATAATTGCTTTTCTTCAAGACTAATATTTTTGAATGTTACAACTCTTCTTTATTTCTTTAAGAAATTTTTATTTCTTTTTTTTCTTTAAAACTATAACAAATTTAATTTACTTTGGAGGATTTATTTTTGTGCATGTTAAAATATGCCATTTAGCAATACTTTTTGCTTTGCATTGATTTACTTTTATGATAAGATTTTCCTTGTAACGTTGTAGGCTTTACATAAGCAGGGTTGCTTGCCATTTTCATTTGATAATGTTAAGTATTTAAATGTGGGAAGAACTCCAAGTGTTGACCAAGTCCTACAATTGTCCTCCCTGTCCTCCCTTCTCAGAGGAACAACTAATCTAAAGCATCTCTCTCTATACCATGCTAGGGTAAGTAAAAGAGCACCATGATTTTTCAAACTATTTTTATGAATTTTCCATCTTTTAACTCAATCAATCTCATGTTCTCTCTTTTTGTTCTTTTAATAGGGCGGGATAAACTCAATGAGTTGGGGAGACCTTTCATTTAAGATGAAATATTGTCAATCTCAAGACCTTATTTTTACTCATCAATTGAAAAAAGTAACTGTGGAGCTTTTCGATAGAGAAAATGAAATAGAACTAATCAAATATTTGCTCAAGAATGCAAAAGAGTTGGAAGTGATGGTCATATTGTATACATTACTATTGTCATCAGATTTCTTTACCGAGTTAAGAAAGTACAAGAAACCTTCAACAGAATTGTATCTATCTTCAAACTTATACAATAAAATGGGTCGTGTTCGTCCTCATAGAAGACCTATGTAATTAAATTTCCCATGATGTTGTTTTAGGATATGAGAGAGGGTTGATGTTGTTGATTGGCAAATGGGGTATGGTAAATGTTTTTACTACCCTCTAGGAGTGTATAATTTTTGTCATTGATTACTAATGGATATTTTGGATCGTTTTAATGTGATGGTCTATCACAGCTTCAAGCTCATTATCTGACACACGAGTTTTGTGTTTTTTTCTTTGGTTTTTTGGAAATTATATTCAACTTCTTGCATCTAATTTCCTCTTAACACTTTGTGCTTCCAATTTTTTCTATGAATACATCTCATCTCTAGTTTTCTAAGTTTAAAGATTTTTGTTTTCAATTTTTCTATAAATACAACTCATATTTTGAATGTGTTTTACTTTCATTTATTGACAAAAAATTTTCTCTATGGTATTATACTAGAACTTGATTTTGAATATTTCTATCAACTTCCAGCAAAGTAGTGATAAAGTCAACATGTTTTAGTCCATACATTCTTAAGAATGACCTAATAAAATTTGGGAAAAGGCTGAAGAGAGTTTGTTTGCTCGATTTTCAAAGGGTGTTTTAGTTTTTTCTATTATTTTATATGTGTTGTATGATTGGTTCATTAGTTGTATTTATGATACCAAACATAATTTTAATTTTTTTTTTTTTACTGTTTCATTGGTTAAAAAAAAAAAAACTTTGTGACTCTCAAGATCCTAGTTCCATCATTGCATAGAGAGATTATATGTATATGTGCTTATTTATTTACTTAGGTTCGAACCCCTCCACACAAAAAACTACGGTTCCACCCTGCCCTTATTATCTAGTCCCTAAAATGTAAACTTTTTCTTACCAAGGTGGTCATTTGCATGGAGTTTGTATTACTAAGACAATTTAATCAACAAGCTAGGTGTTAGACACTGGCAAAAACCCTAATCCTACTTAGACTCAATGACTAATTAAATACTAGGGTTAAATACAATTTACCCCCCAATGTATACTCACTTTTTTGATTTGGCCACCGAAGTTTAAAAACTAACAATGTCCCCCTTCAAAGTTCCAAAAATTTACAATGTCGCCATTCCATCAGTCCTTGCCGTCTGATCAGACGGAATGGACGCCACGTGCGCCTCACGTGCACTGAGTTAGTTTAAGCTACCCATTTTGCCCCCCATCCACACGCGTAAAGTTACCATTAAAAAATGCTTGCTTCCATATTTTAGACAAAAAACTTACAGTTTTAAGACAAAAAAAAGCTTACTTCGGGTCAGTCTCCATTGTTTGTCTGAACGGCAAGTTCTAGGGTTTGTGGTTATACTTCTGGAGAACAATGGAGCCGTCTGAGTCGATCTGCCGAAGCTCCGGGTCCACGCAAAGTGGCGCAACTTCTTCACCGCAGTGCGTCTGTTCTGTGAGCGGCCAATGATTGTGAGGACCGCACAAATCGACAAGAATTACGATAGGAGGTTCGTGGGCTGCGAAAATTGGAAGGCAAGTCCCGTTGTAGCTATTTTGTGAAGAGTTATTGTTGTTTGTGTGTGTTAGATTACTGTTGGTGAAAAAAGTCATCATCTTTACATTTTGAACAGTGGTTTTACGAAAGAGGTATATTGTCTGATGATTTTTCATAATGTTGTGAACAATTTTTACGGTCATCTGGTTTAGTTGTTTTCAACCATGATTGACCAGCAATGAGTTTAGTTGTCTTAGGATGTAATAGGTCAATCTTACTATTTTGGTTGTTCCATTACTGTGTACTGCTTTAGTGGTTTTAGGTGTCCTTCAAATGATTTGAATATAGTCATTTTTTGGGTTTAATTGTCTTGGTCATTAATGGGTTAGTGCTTACTTCTTTAGTTGTTTTAGGCAGTAATTGGTTAATGCTTACTCCATTAAAGTTGTTTTTTGAGTATGATCTTTTTTTGGTGGTGTAGTCTTGGGCAGTAATGTTAATGACTGCTTGTGTTGGGGTTTGCAGATTCATTGAGATTGTGGTTTCTTTGAGTGGGTTGATCCTCCATTGTGTGAACATGGGAAACGGGTGATAAGTCGTTTGCGTCAAAGACACGAAAGTTTGTTGGCAGAAGCAAAGCGCTGTGAAACCATGGTTGAAGTTGAGGTTGGAAAGGTTCAGGCTAAAATGGAGAAAGAAGCTTTGCAGATGAAGGCTGGTTTGGAGAATGACATTGCCCTGTATCGTATGGAAATCAATATCGGTGAAATCAAACTCCACGCAATGAAGAAGAATTACCAATCAATTATCTTGTGTTCATGGATATTTTGTGCCATGTGTTTGTTTTTGTATGTATACACTTCAAAATGTCCACTCAATGGCGAAGTTGGTCGTATGGCATTGCCTTGAGATGTACTTAAGTTGGTGGTAATATTGTTGTTGTAATGAACTTGTTGTGTATGGTTGTCACTGAACTTGTTATTTATGATTGTAATGAATTTCTTGTTGTTTATGGTTCAGAATATGTATAAAATATGGATACCACATTACTCACACTAGCTCATAACCCGCGCTATGCGCGAGATTCTTCATTATAGTTTAATTTCAAAATTTAAATGCAGCTTTCACATACATTACTGAATATAATGACACAAAATCACACAAATCACAAAAAAAAAAATATATATATATTATTATAAGACCCTTAATTTTATTTTAATCAATAAAAATTAAAACATGTTAAATTGTTGTTCCCATAGGAGTAGTTTACAATAAAAAGAAGTATAAAGAATTACAAATAGCAAGAAGAAAATCCGAATTATAATTATTAAAGCATTAATAGAAAATTAAGAGAAAGATGTGATAATGTATATGTAATACCTATTGTATTTGAACACATTTATTGTTTCACTTAAACGAACGTTTTAAAATGAAAAGATATAATAGTTTTAAAAAACCAAAAGAAATATTAGATTAGATATGATTAATTACCAAAAAGAATATTAGATTACATATGATTAATTACTAATATTGATAACTCAAGAGTCAAAAAGTTTTTAAAATTAATTCATGTCACTGGCGCACTCTAATGCAAGATTTGGCTTATATATATATATACATATGATTACTACAAACCTGTTACAATCTGTTTCATCTCAACCATTATGTGCCATACCACATAATCCTTAAATATTCATTATCCTTCAATGCCACAATCTGTTTACAAAATAATATATTTCATCTCAACCACAAAATAATCTGTTCCATATGTTGCATACAAACAAGCTGTACGAAAATACCACAAAATGGTAACATTCAAAATATAGAGACATTAACGACATTATGTTCCATACAACCATCAGTTTAAACTATTGATAATCTGTTCACACTGTTTTATAAACCAAAAAAATTGTTTCATTCTTGCACATTATGTTCCATCCATTAGCTTTCACCAATCTAATGCTTCCATTTTAGCTTTTTCTTTGTCATCTTCGCTTCCATAAGTTCAATTCTTTTTTCCACAGTTGTCACAATTTTTTTACCTTTGTTTTGATATGCCAATAGAGCTACTAAACTACTGCCTGCACCACCCATAGTTGCACCACTTCCTCTAGGCCTGAGACCCGTAGTTGCACAACTTCCTCTTGGCATGAGACCCGCAGTTGCATCACCCACAACAGTTGATGCAGTTCTTGATGCAACAGCCCATGTTGCACCTTCGGTTAGGTCAATGTGTATGCTTGGGCCTTGTTTACCACTACCACAAATACCCTTGATCCTATTCGATTGTCGAGTCCTAGATGCAGGTCCTGTTTTAGTAGTTGTTGTGTGTTGTGTTCTCAATGGCACTCTGCCCCATGCTGGAGGTGGGATAGCTAGGATAGCTATTCCAAAAAATCCAGTTCCAGTTTGTGGTGGACTACTTCTCAAACATGTTGGTGGTGGACCAACACTGTCACTAGGTGGTAGATTCTTTGTTTTACACTGCTTCCAATGAATGATGACAAAATTAGGAATGGAAATGCTAATACCAATGTGGACATTCATCTCAAACATAATGGTAGCATAATAAATACCTTTACTCCAGCAGTTGTGCGTGGACCCCTGCTGCCAAAATAAGTTCTTGGTCCACGTTTATTTGCAATCTGATTTCAATAAAAAAAAAAAATCAGATTGTCATGGTTTTGACAATATCAAAATGCAAAACAAGACAAAAACTAAGTAAAGTATAGTAAAGTACATTCACTGCAGCACTTGATTTGCCAATCATTGAGGCCCTACTAATATGGAGAGCGGTACTTTGTGTCTGAATAAAGCATGGCAGAAAAACATGCCACTCAAAATCAGCCAAATAAATATAGTATACACAAAAACATTTGTAATTATTTATTAAACTTACAAATGTCAAAGGTGGGGTCGGTAGGTCAGGTTGTGGGGCAGAATCTCTAACTTCTGATGCCTCAGTCCTTCCTTGTGGGCATGACCTTTTATTATGCCCCATAACCCTACATTTGGAGCATCTCATCTTTGCTCCAAACTTCCTCATTCTGTTTGGATTTTTAAGGTTTCTACTCTCATCAGGACCCCTCCTCCTTAGCTTCTTAGGTCTACCTGGTGGCACTCTTGTTCTAGGAGGTTCCAACTTTTCTTGATCTGTATGGAGCCATTGTTCTTCGCTAGGCATTGGGTATATCATTGGGGCATATGCTTTTTTGTACGTCTCCAAACTATAAAATTTATCAACGTAATCCGTAGGGTCCCCACAATCATAAAGTATTGCAGAAAATGCATGAGGACATGGGATCCCAGTCATCTCTAATTGCCGGCAACCACATGTCTTGTTAGCCAAGTCAACTACAAATTGTTTAGAATTGGGGCAACTAACTTCAAACATCGAGTCACTAGCGTATGTGGTTATGCATTCCATTGACTCTACTCCAATAGCCTCTAACTTCGCGGCAATATTAGAGCACAACTTACCCGTCAATTTTTCAATACCCTCCCTTTTCATCTGATACCTTCTCATTAACTTCTTCCTTATCATCTCGAGCAGTGTCGAAATAGGCTTGTCATGAGCTTTTAGGATGTACGAGTTGAAACACTCAGATATGTTGTTTACCAAAAGATCACACTTAGGGTAGTCACTGAACCATGCTCGGCACCACCCACTTGGGTCAACCTTATCTAAGTACGTGAAAACATCCTTATTCATTATCTTCAATTGCTCCATATGCATTCTAAACTCCCCTTCAGTGTAAGAAGATGCTGCAGCCCAGTCCTCGGAATCCTTCATCTCGAAAGTTCGCATATAAATGTCGAACACAAATTCGATGATCCGCCAGTGGAATGATAGCATCAAATGCAGATATAAGACCCTACAGAGTGAAATAATAATGGTGTTAGTCACATTATAAATTAAACAAGGTTGTAATGTAATTAGTAAGCAATATACTTAACTTTCTGGCGATCTGAAATAAATGTGGGTCTACCATGTTTTTCGTGTGTTCCTAGATGAGAAACCAAGGTCTCCAAGAACCAACTCCAACTGTCTTTGGTCTCAGCTTCAACAACAGCAAATGCAATTGGATACATGTTGTTGTTATCGGCCCTACTAACCGCAGCTAGGAGTTGGCCCTTAAATGGCCCTTTAAGGAAGCACCCATCCACCGCTATCACTAGCCTACAACCATCTAGGAAACCTTTCTTCATGGCTGCCAATGAAATGAATAGTCTCTGAAATCTTGGTGGCACATCAATGGTTGGTCTGTCTACCATCATCACCACACAACTTCCTTTGTTTGTCTGTCTAGGTGTCTCACAGTAGTCCTACAACCTTGTGTACTGATCCTCAAGTTTACCAAAATTTTTGGCCTTTGCCTTTCTCCTAGCCCTATACATCATGCTTGGATTGACATCAACTTTCCACTTATCCTTCACTTCATGTTGTATCGCAACCAGTGGCATGTTCGGTTGAACTTTGAACTTCTTAGCAAGCTTATCAGCTATCCATGTCGAATTGATAATTGAATTCTTGTACTTCCTTCCACACACATGCTTAGACTGTAAAGGCCTAATTTAAAATGAATCTTCATCATTCATCCGTTTGGCATAAACTCGGTACCGACAACTGGAATCGCTGCACACAGCAATACACCTTTTATTTTCATTTTTTTAAAAGGCAATGTCCTTCCCCCTTCTAATATTGAACTCCTTCACAGCCTCTCTAAACATTTGTATGCTACTGAATTTCATCTTAAGGCGCAGAACTGGATTCTTCAATTCTGCTACATGAAACTTAAAACTAGGTGCAGAAGTAACTTCATTAGCTTCATCAGGATCACTAGGGATTGGTGGCTCCAGTATGTCACTTCTACCCAAATCTAAGTCGTCATCATCATTGTCTTCAAATGATTTGAACTTATTATCATTATGTGACCTACTACCGTTGCCCCTTTCATTATGATCCTCAAGTTGTTCTCCATCAAGTCCATCATCACTGCCCTCATCATCACTTCCTTCATCATCACTTTCTTCATCATCACTTCCCTCATCATCACTTCCCTCTTTAATACCGGGACCATCATATTCATCCCTCTCACTAGCAGCTTCTACGTTTGAAGCTGAGTAATTTTTTGTGGATGGTCTAGCCCCAGCACGACCCGCATCCATATCAACATCAAATAAATCTTCATCATCACTAATTTTATCATTCCACCAAGGATCATTACGATCTATTCTACCTCTATCAACATCATCATCATCATCATCATCATCATCATCATTCTCGTCCTCATCAACTCCCCCCTCCCCGAATGACACAACATATAAGTGCACAACAGAATGCCCGGTATGACAGGCACACAAGAAGACAAGATCATCGTCAGAAGTTACTAGGTGCAAACCGTCAGTTAAACTCTTCTCAGGATCTCTGAAGTACATTAAATCTCCAACCTTGTATCCGTAGTGTTTTGAAATTTCTTCAATCACAGCGTATGACATATCTTCAGGATTGTAACTAACATGATGAACTGATATGTCACCATTCACGTACTCACAACTAAAGTGCCTGACAAACCTACCGCCATGACAAACTTCAAACACATATTTTGAAGACGAGTAATGATACAAGTCACCCTCCATGTCTACCTTGTGTCAACCAAAAGTGACGTGGCTTTTAAAATCACCATTACATCAAAAGTCAATAATCATCGATAATAAATTCAATGGTAATTTTAAAAGTCACATCACTTTTAGTTGACACAAGGTAGATATGGAGGGTGACATATATAATTACTCTTTGAAGACCCCATCCTACAAAGTGCAATAAAATAAAGTGGTCAAAGTGAAGGGAAAAAAACAAATCGATGATCTGTTTTATATAAAGTAATACTTAGTCATAAGTATTAGACTAAAAAATTGGTCCACTTTGGTATACCTGTACTAAATGACACATAGTGGATGGTAATATATTAAATACTACCCATTAACCTTTGACCATGGGGACCACTGTTGTTATTGCAGTGGACGCACATGTACCTAAACCAACAGCAGACAAAGTAGAAAAAAGGAAATAAAGTAAAATGAGTAGACATAAACCAAATCATGCACATGTGAAAGCTACAATTCCATACAATTCATGCCATCATCTATCAACGTCACAAACTTAAGGCAAACACCCAAAGTACACAAACTCCCTAAAACCTAAACATTTAACAATATTAAATTTAACGATAGTACAAACTAACCAAAACCCACGATATTTTGATGGATTTTAACAACAAAAAGTCAAGGATTTAATTATCTGAACAATTTCAAGCCAAAACCCCCAATTTCGAAAAAACCCTAATTTTGAAATATGAATTTTCCTACTAACCTCCAATAGGATAATGGTAGACACTAGCATGAGCGAAATCAGAAGATGCTGAAAGTCACTTTTTGTGGAAGCCCACACTGGTATGCATATATCAGATTGAAAAGTCACTTTGTTTGAACTTTTTTCATGTTTTTGTTGAGTGTAGAACCTTCTCCACTATGTTTTGTCTGATATTGGTGTTATTGTGTTTAAAATTCCATTTGAAATGCATTTTGGCGTCCATTTAGCGCACGTCTGTTGTCCGATTTTTTGGTAAATTTACGCGTGTGAATGGGGGGCAAAATGGGTAGCTTAAACTAACTCAGTGCACGTGAGGCGCACGTGGCGTCCATTCTGTCTGATCAGACGGCAAGGACTGGCGAAATGGCGACATTGGGAATTTTTGAAACTTTGAGGGGGGACATTGTTAATTTTTAAACTTCGGTGGTCAAATAAAAAAAGTGAGTATACTTTGGGGGAGGTAAACTGTATTTAACCCTAAATACTAACCCTAATTTGAATGACTTTGGGCCAAATCTATTATTGAATTGCAAAATAATATTAACCAGTTGACTGACTTTGGGATAAGCCCATTATTGAATTGCAAAAAACATTAACTCTTAAATTTAAATAAAACATAAAAATAAATACTAATAACTTAATTACATAATAAAACTAAGGACCAAATTATTTATGTCTTCCCGCATCAGTCACACCTCCATCTTCAGCACCATCATCACCATCATCAAACTCATCTCCATAAACACCTTCATCTTGGTCACCGCCATGATCATCATTGGAAGCATGTTCTTCATCATCTTGATGCCTTTTAATATAATCATCTGCTATGTCAGTTTCTTCGTCTTCATCTCCATCCTTGTCCTCTTCATTTAGCTAGGAGTTTTAAAGTATCTAGTAGTCTTTCATTGCAATATTCATCACTTTAGCATAAATAGCTCATGATTGCATATCCATTAATAAAAGGATTACCACCAAAGACATTTAAGGAACATATTTTCAGAATGAGTCTTGATTGTAATCTGTAATGCCCATAATGTTTATGGATTGCGTGTGCTTCTTTATGTTATTAGACACTTTTGAGATCTCGTTAAATATGTTTCTGATTTTCTTGTTTTCCATTTTGTACATACATATATAAGATTAGATAATTGACAACAAGAATAGTCTTTGACAAAAGACATTTTTGTGGACCATTTTTAGACACTTCTCATTTATGAACCATGATTGAACATGTTGCTAGCTAGTGTTGTAGAACATGGAAGGGATTGTCGCCTTTTAATGTACAACTGCCATGACTCATAGTAGGTTGTTTGATTATGGTATTTATGATGACCAAATTAAAGTAAGGATGGATTAGATTTTTTTGCGCGCCTAATGATAACCTTATTGAGTCTAAAACAGTATTAGTCATATGGTACAAGTGGAAGATTGTAAGAATTAAATGACCGATATGAAAACTATTAGACTATTAATGTTATAAGGTTATTTAATTCTAATCCTATTAAATTGTTGGTTAATTACAATAGTGGTTTCCTATTGAATTAACTCTTACTTTGATGGGAAGTTGAGTTATAAATGAAGAAAGGAAACCCGTCCTCTCTCTACCCTATAAATATAGGCAATTTCCATCACCTTTGTGTATCTTAAGAGGGTCAAGCGAGAGAAACCAATTTCTGATATTTAGGCTTCCAATCAAGAATTAAATAAGCTATGAATTTTGGTATGTTTAATTTATTTTATCAATTTATTGTGAAAATCATGATATAGTTGGTATTTATTAAAAGTTATGCAGATTCATCTTACATGGATAAGATACAAATTTGGTCGAAAGTCTTCATCAAAACCAATTAGAGGTGAACCAAATGGCCAAACTGGGATTCCAAAAACCCCAGCCTCTATCCTACAAGGGAATTGGCCACACAGAAGGAACATAGATGGCTACCATTACAAATTTATAGCCAGGTCTAGCATCTAGCTGCTACTTGGAGTCTAGTTTGTTGTTTCTCCTGTTGTATACCTTTAAAGAAATATTTCTTTGGTATCAGTTAAAACAAAAGGCATCATAGAGTTGAGACAAAAAACCTAACATCCTTGAGAAAAAAAAAAAAAATCCGAAAAAAACCCGGAATCGCTAATTGTAAGACGTTAAAATAGATGCTTGAGTTTCAAAACAGCTAAACCATAAGCCATACAATTTTCGTTTTTGCAATATACCTTATCAATGTCAAGTCCTGCTGGAACAAGAATGCTAAATGAATCTTCTCTTGGAAAGGTATCAATCATGTGTTTTTTGCATTCTTTCAGCCAGCCTTCATCATCAAACCCATCATGCACATTCGAAAGATCGTTAAGCAGTCTCATGGCAAGAGTAACCTCCCTTTTCAAAACCTCAGTCTATATGAAGTAAAGTATAGATCTTGTGATTCATTTTCCCCAAGAAAAGTAAAGACGAAAGAAAATATAAAATGAAAAGAAAGGGCCTAAAGGGGTAATTATGGTGCAAGATGTGTTAGGCTGGAATAATTATGTATGGGTTTCAACTTTAAATCAGCATGATTTCAAACAAGATTTAACGAAGTTCAACATTTGGTTTCAACTTCAAGATATCTCAAATTTCAAGCCAGTCCTACAAACTAATCCCAAGTAGTATAACAAAAATCTTGCAAAAAAAGCCAAACAAGTAAGGTTATTATTTCAACCAAGACCAATTGATACATAACCAGATTAAGCAATGCAGTAGACTACCTTTTTTAAAGGACAAAATACTTTATAAATGAAGGCAGACTTTCCCAAGTGCATGTTGGATGCCATGAGAATAAAGAATGAAGAACATGGAAAGAATGAAAGATAAGCAAAACATGTTTTGAGATTCAGATGATGCAAAATACTTGGAAGCATTATTAGGAGAGGAGACATTATCAAGGTTTTAAAATTCAGCATTAGAAATGTTAGAAATTTTTTTTAAGGAAGTTTACAACAAGAATTGCTTTATAGAATTTTTTAAAAGCTTAATTACAGCTAAAAATTGTGCGGAAGTAGAATTATTTTCTCAAGTTCTTGAGAAGTTTAATTAGGAAGGTCCAAAGCTGTTTGCATATTGAAACTCACAACATTAGGCCTGGCGGCACTTATAAATGAAGAATAGTGCATACCTCAACCCTTCTGTATAACAGGTCAAGACTTCTTATAGCATCCTTTTCATCCTGGAAAAAAAATGAGATAAATATTTGAATCAACACTAGAGAGAGAGAGAGAGAGAGAGAGAGAATTATATCAGAAATCCTAATGACCTCATACTATAGTACAAAGATTTACAAGGAAGAAATAAAAGGAAAAGGAAAACCCTTATACTGAAAAGAACAAAGGAGTTCCCTAGTTTTTGCTTTAAAACAAAAATACAAATTAAGATGTCTTGAGTAATTTTGTTTGTTAGACATATAAGATTACAGATATTTTGTTGGATATCAATATTCACACCGAAGGTTCAATAGTTTTGTTTTTCTACTTGCTTGATACATTTGTTCTTTTGCAAGTGAGAGAAACTCATAGAAGAAGAAATTTAACTCCTCCTTTGGTCTTCAGAGTCCTTAATATGGACAGCTTGCTCATAAGAAATAGCAGATGTCACCACCTTCTATATTTTAAAAGACTCGACTACTATTCTGTCTTCTATAGCACTTCTCACTTTTTTTTCTTTTTTTTCTTTTTTTTTTTTTTTATATCACTTCTCACTTATTTGCTCTCCCATCATGAGGATTTTAGGATATATAATTGTGAGTTGGAAATTCAGGTCTTATGGGTGGTTTGGTATTATAGACATCTATGTCCAGCACTTTAATTAAGTAGCCTTAAGGGCTACATTGGACTCATTTTAACTTGATTGTATATAATATAAAAATTCATATTTAATTATAAGGTAATGATTGAGTGAATATAAGTATGATTACAATCTCCAGAAAGATTTGATTACAATTAACTTGTAAATAAAAAATATTTCAAAATCAACCAAATATAAAATAAAATAAAAAATTATATTTTTCACCAAGTGACCAAGTCGGTGAGTGTTTAGTCCTTTTAATTTAGCCTACGGTTTTGGACTTTTGGTGAACCGACTTTTATTGTATATAAGTAAGAACCTATTCAGCCCTAGTGTTTTGGAGAAAAAATAAAGTAGTGCGCCGGAAGCTTGTATTGTATGCAGAAAAGCCAGTTTCTTCTTCTCTTTCTTGGTTTTGGAGGAGAGAGAAATATAAAGAGCTGTACAGAGGTATGTATTCTTGTTTTTTCTTGTCTTTTTTTTTTTTTTTCTTCTTTGGAGAAAATCATCGTAGTTTTTGCACAACCCGGCCCCCAAAAACAAAATTGAAGGAGAGAATTAAAACAAAAACAAAAAACAAAGGTGGTGTAAGCTGTTATTTTCTTTATGTGGACGAATTCAGAAAGTTCAATAAACTTAAAACTAAAACTAAACCATGGCCTTGTTTGGAAAAAAACTATTTCATTAGGAAAAGTAATAATTATTACTGAAAGAAAGTAAAATTGAGTAGCTATTTATATTATATAATTTGGTGACAACACATATGCTCTATTTGAAACTTTACTAAAATTATTAAAATATCCATTATATATATATATATATATCAAATAATAATAATAATTTAAAAAATAAAAATAAAAATTCTTTGTTGGCTAACCATGCACCCCAAGGCTTGGCCGAATCTTGAATTGGTGAAGGAGCCCTTTGGCAGCTCCGCGATGCAGCGGCACCAAGCATTCTTTATTTCTATAAGATTTTTTTCTTCTATGGGATGATTCTTTTTTTTTTTTTTTTTTTGTAAGTACTTTTATGGGATTTATATTCAACTAAGTCCACCACTTTCCAATTCGTAGATATATAAACCCCAAATATTTATCATTTTTTTTTATTACTATTAGGTAAAATCCATTCCATTTCTCAAAAAATAGTTATTCATCTTATTTTTTTTAAGTATTCCTTTTTGTAGGAGAATAACTATTCCCATGAAAATAACTATTCTTAAAAATGGTGTTGGTAGAACTAGGTTTTCCTTTTTGTTTTTTTTTTCGCATTGATATTCTAAATTGATGGTAGGACTGAAGTTGTATATAAGGATATTGCGTTGCTCTTGATTGATTAAACTTTTCTCGAGTTTGTCTTGTTGTTCCAGTATCCATGGAGCGGCCTACGAAGCTAATGGCAATCAGCAAGCAGAATTACGCAGATGTTAGATTCAGCGACCTTCCAGACGAAGTTGTTCATCACATTCTCTTTTTCCTCCGGATGAAAGACCTTGCGAGACTAAGCGTCGTATCAAAAAGATGCCGAGTGTTGTGCATATCAAACCCAAAATTGTTTTTAAGTAACATCCACAAATCAGGTAGATCTCGCTTCAACAGCTTTGTGGATAGGTTGATGGCTCTTCGCTGCTTGTATGGGGTGAAGACAGAGCGCTTTCTGCTCAGTTGGTCTTTCGAAGGAAGCGTTGAAGACGAAGAATGTCGAGTGGGGACGTGGTTGCAGCATGCAGTAAACTCGGGTGGTGTTACAGATGTTCACCTTAAGGTCATTCACCCTCGTCAACCCTTTGCCTTGCCACTTTGTCTTCTGGGTTGTAATTCCCTAAGGTTCCTCAAGGTCAAGGCCATGAATGGCTTTTTCAAATTACCCTCAGCTCCTTATTTTTCTACAAACATCCAGCGCCTAGTATTAGACTCCGTTCGAATCGAAAAAGACTACAATTTTGGAGAAGTGTTTTCATCGCTAAAGTCCCTCAAGGTACTGAGACTTAACGACATAAGCGGGATAAAGAGTATGACTATCACCGGCTCATCTATTGAAATTTTATCGATTAGAAGTACTGATCGTGACCTCTGCGATATTGACATTCAGCAGCTAGACAAACTCAAAAACCTTTATCTAGTCTGGATGCCCAAATTCTCTAGTAGAAGATCACTGAAAATCTCTGCTCCCAATCTCCGAAGGTTTCACTTGGGGGGATTTGCTGTGGATTACTACTGTATCAAAGATTTGCCACATCTGTTGCGTGCCGCAATTGGTCTTAGACTACGTGCTCGATTGAGGGGGAATCAAGCTTCTACTAAGTATAACTTGGATAAGGTTCTTCACAGCGTGCAAAAGGCTAGATGTCTAAACCTACGGGATTGTTTTGTTGAGGTAATGGGACAATTCCCTCTTACTTATTTATTTCCTTATATAATTAAGTTGATTATAATATTTAAGAGCAATTGATTTTTTAGAGACTAAACATATTAATATTAAAATTTGGACAGTTAATTAAGCTTATATATATATATACTCACTTCATAACGTTTATATGTCCATATATAGGAATTATAATTTATAAAAAATTTTGTCAAATGAACTAAGTGATATGAACCCGCAGGAAGATAAATTCGTTGAACCCACAATCAATTTGAAAACTCACCCAAGAAAGCTAAACTCAAGTCTATGGATGAAGAATTTAGACCCGTTGAAAACACGTTTCAAGAACCTAGATTATATTAAAATCTAGACCTGTTGAATCCTGTTTCAAGAACCCAAATTACGAGAAAAAACGTCACAAAGGTTGTGATTTACCTTTGATAAGTTCAAAAGTTCAATCAAGAATAAGAGGAGTAAACTCAACTCACAATTAAAATTTAAAAAAATAATGTCTGTCTGCTTAGGTGGTGGTTATGAGATGTTTAAATACTCCCTACAAAATAACCCTAGGCCAAAATAAGGCCCCTTTCCCAAAATACCCTCAAGTGGAACAATTAAAGTTCTTTTGAAACCTTAATTAATAAAACATAAGAAATATATGGCCAAATATCCTCAAGCCCATTTATTCTAAACTAATAAAATAAAGCCTTTAATAAGAATATGCCCTATTTTTAAGTCAAGTCTTCCACAGCTTGGATCAAGTGGATCAAGACTGGTTCTCCTTCTTTCAAGCCCATCTTAAGTGTTGGGCTCTTGCTAGCTTCATCCCAAGTGGATTGCACTAATCCTTGCATTGCTTTCCTGATCTTTTTGGCTCTTGGTCTTGTAATTGGCCCATCTGGAACTTGCAAAGGATCTTTAAGAGTAGGCCCACCTTGGTTCCCATCACTAAGCTTTTACAAATCCATATATATGAATTGACAATTAATCCTAGTCTAAATTTTTGTATGTGAACATGCCCTAAAGTTCAATAATTGCTTTTCTACAAGACTCATATTTTTGAAAGTTTGGAATGTTACAACTCTTCTTTATTTCTTTAAGGAATTTTTATTTCTTCTTTTTCTTTAAAACTATTACAAGTTTTTACTTTGAGTGATTTATTTTTGTGCATGCTAAGATATGCCATTTAATTAGCAATATTTTTTGCTTTGCATTGATTTACTTTTATGGTAAGATTTTCCTTGTAACATTGTAGGCTTTACATAAGCAGGGTTGCTTGCCATTTTCATTTGATAATGTTAAGTGTTTACAAGTGGGAAGAACTTCAAGTGTTGTCCAAGGCCTACAATTGTCCTCCCTGTTCTCCCTTCTCAAAGGAACAACTAATCTAGAGCATCTCACTCTATACCGCGCTAGTTTACATCTCCCTCTATATAGTGCTAATCATGTAAGTAAAAGGGCACCATGCTTTTTCAAACTATTTTTATAATTTGTCCATCTTTTAACTCAATCAATTTTATGTTCTCTCTTTTTTGTTCTTTTAACAGGCCCAGATAAACTCATTTAAGATGGAATATTGGCAATCTCAAAACCTCATGTTTACTGATCAATTGAAAACAGTAACCTTGGAGCTTTTCGATAGAGAGAATGAAATAGAACTAATCAAATATTTGCTCATGAATGCAGAAGAGTTGGAAGCATTGTTCATTTTGTATACACCACCAGTGTCATCAGATTTCATTACTGAGTTAAAAAAGTACCAGAAACCTTCAACAAAATTGCATCTATGTTCAAAAATCATGCAATAAAACAGGTCGTGTTCGTCCTGATAGAAGCACAGACTTACGTAATTAAATTTGTCATGATGTCACTAGTTTGAATCATGCTTTATGAAGCGGAAGTTACTAGTTTGAATTTTTTTTCTTCTCTTCTTTGGACCAATTACTTATTAAATAATAATAAAAAAAAAACTTACGGAAAAGAAATTTGTTATCTTCTTGAACTACTTCTCTTTTTTTCTCTTCTTTAATTTTTCGAGAGCATTTGACAAGTGTTTTATTAAGTAAAAATACTCATACCCATAGGCTTCTCGATCTTGTCTTCGGAGGGTCAAATCCACATATTTGAGCACGTCTATCTTCACCTTCTTTAGAAAGGGAACAACAGATCCAACTCACTTCTTTTGTTTCTCTTCTATTTCTAAACATTCTTTTGGTCTAAAGAGAAGAATTGCTACTCAAATATGAACCCAAAGAGAGAGGGATGGTGACCTCTGACTCTCTCTATTTCCTTTTATTTGCCTGAATAACTCTTCTTAGAGGAGAGGTTGGAGATAGAAGAAAAATCCCAAAAAGATAGCTCTCTCTAGTTGGGACTCCAAGAGGAGAGAGAGGAAGATAAAAATATGGATCAAAAATATTTTGATTGAAAAATTCTCAATTTTTGTCTTAGAAAGAAGACCGGTATTAATACCTAGGTCGATATTGTCAACAATAGAAATAAAAACACTAAGACTGAGGTTAATAATTATCAAATAATCAATAAAATTGATAAGAATTGTCTTTTTTATTTATGATTCATCAGGATCAAAACATTCACCCATTAAAAAAAAAAACCGTCATGTGGATTGGATGAGAATGAATATTTAAGAAATACCATGTTGTCCTATATCGAATCTAGAACTTTGGCTCTTCCTGGAATTTGTGATACTCGGGACAAGAAGATCTCTAAAGTTCTAAGGATATTGTAAGATATAGATTTCTTCAAATCTCAACAATTATTATTCTCTTTTTTATTTATTTTATTATATTTTATTTTATTTATGAATAAGCAATCTTTTATAAACAACAAAAACCTTTTACAACTCAATCAATCTAGAAAAATCTTGGAACACACTTACTTCTTAGTAGCTTTTAGAGCATTCTCATTCAACTATCTAAAGTAAGAAATTATCAAAATTCATTTTAGTGCATTTTGGAGCTTCTATTGGGCTCCCTACTTTGAGGAAAAAAGTGAAGAGTGTGAACAATGCTCCTTACTAGTAGGGAGCGTTATTCTCTACTCTTCTTTTAACTAATAAAATATTATTTCTCTCTTCAACTTTTTATTTTTTCCAATTTTATTTCTCTTCCCATTTTCTTAAAATATTAGATTTAAATGAAAAGGTGAACGTAGACCCTAGTTTAGGGAGCCGGGTATAGGTGCTTAGAAAAAATGAATAATTAAAGTAGAAAAAAAGTAATTTTATCGTCAAAATATAGAGTAAATGTAAGGATCCGTATTAAAAGCATTTTCATCCGGCTACCTATAATTACTCCATAGTTTGAGGAAAAAAATCACATTTTCTTACTTTAGCTATTCACTTTTTATAAGTACCTATATCCAGGTTCTCAAATTAGGGATCCACTCTCACTCTTTCATTTAAACATATTTTTTATTCTTTTTCCAACATCTATATGGGGAAAAAGAAAAAGCTAGGAGAGATAAATAATTTTTTATTAGTTTAATAAAGAGTAGTAGGGAGCACTATTCACACTCCCCACTTTTCTTTCTCAAAGTGGAGTCGGATGGAGGCTCCAAAACATCCCAAAATACATTTTTGCTCCCTATAGTAGGAATTTTAGGGAATTGAATGAAAATGCATTTAACAACAACAAACTCTTTATCTTTGTCCAAATGTGGATATTTTTTTTTTTTTTAAAGAGCTTCATTTTGCATTTGTGGGGCTCATCTTTGTCTACATATGCAAAAATGGACAAATATGGAAAAAAAAAAAACAATGGACAACAAGCATTACTCTTTATCTTTATCTCTCTGATTTGAAATGACCCTCAGTACAAAAGAAAAAGAACAGCCATCCCCAACCATCATCTCAGACTCTTAGTGCAAAAGAAAAAACAAAATAGAGAGGAGCCATAGATCTGAAAGAAAGTAGTAGAGTTTATCATACCCCCATCACGGTGTTCAATACCTCACTGGTGTTGTGGGTCACTGTGTCTTTAATTAACTTGGGTTATTGGGTGCGAAAGATTGCCAAAGTGATTTTGGTAATTTGCTTGAGAGAGATTGTTCAAAGAATAAGATTTGTGTGTGTGTGTGTGTGTGTGTGTTTAAAATAAGATTTTTGTTCTTGACTTTTGAGTCTATGACGATTGATTTTCTATGAGGAAGTTCTAGGGGTATGTTTGGTAAAGGGTTGGGTTGGGGTTTGGGGTTTGGGGTTTGAATGGTAATAAGAAATTATTGATATAATATAAAGTAGAAAGAATGTTGTAAATTTTTTGTATAGAAAAGTGAAAAAGTTTTGTTTTTTAATAAGTTTTTTTATTTGAATAATAATAAAAAGTGTTTGATGTAATATTAAAAATAAAAAAAATAAAATAAAAAGTGATTGATAAAATATAAAAAGTTGGAATGTTTTGATTTGATTTTTTTTAAGGTTTAACAAAAACCCAATCCGGTCATTTGCCAAACACAGCCTAGAGTCTCCAAAGGGAGAGAGAATGCAATTTTTTTTTTAAAAAAAAAAAAAACAAAATCGTTGTGTTTTTGGCATCTCACGGTTGGTTTTTCCATATGGGAATTCTAGACTCTACCGCATTGTATTTTATTTTTTATTTTTTTTTTGTAAAATTATTTTTGTTTATGTGCCTTACGTTAATTTTCCATGAGATTTAGAGTCTCCCAAAGGAAGAGATAATTGGGAAGAATAGAATTTTAGGGTTCAATTGATTTGGGGAGAAAGGGTAAATGAGTTTCAATTTATTTGGATTTAATATTGGGTTTATTCTTGTTTTTGTTTTTAAATTTAGTTTAGGTAATTTTTATTATTTTCGATAAGTGCCACTTGTGATAGAGTGACACGTCATAGGACATGCTGAGTTGTCTCCTATATGTGGCATAAGGGTTAGGTGTCACGTTTTTCCGCGTGGTGATGTTGAGTTGTCTCTCATATGTGGCATAAGGGACAGGTGTCTCGGTTTTACGCGTGGTGACATGGAGCTCCTTTAAAATATTGGACAGAAGTACCAAGTTGGTATTTTGATTACTAGAGATACTACCTGTGACATTTTTTGAAACTGAGGTAGCCGATTTATTTAAGCCCAAACCACATGTACCAGAAAGGTATTTAACTCTAAAAAAAATATAAAAAAAAACTATAAATACATAAAATATACATATATAAACTAAAAAAAAATTAAAATTAAAAACTAATTTTTTTTTTTTTTAAAAAAAAAAAGTTAAGGGGCTAGAAGGGTTTGGGGTGGCCTACGAGCTACCCCAACAACCTCTATGGGTGGCTCACAGGCCACGCCCACCAAGACCATCAATGTAACGTACCGACCCGTAAGGGCCCGATTTGTTAGCCTTAAAGCTTCAAAGGCACAAGGTTATTTATTAGGATGTCAAACCACTTGTAAACCACTACAATGCATGTCATGAACACATAATATTTTTGCTGAAGTATAAGGTCGTAGCATAATAAGTCGATAACACATAACTTAATAAGTTAAGTGGTCCTTTCTGTTTTTGTTTGTGCCTGAGACACTACTAACACATAACATAGATGCGACGAAAATAACATAAGCCAATCACATGATTCCCCCCAAAAGCCTAACCATCTCGGCCACCTACAAGCTACATCATCCGTCTTAAAACCTAAAAAGGGGAAGAAATTAAGGAATGAATGAAAGGCTTAGTAAGTAATATTCTCAACTAGGTTAGAATGGTTGGTTTGTGAGAAGACATTTAATAACATAAGCAAGGTTAATCGGCGTAAAAGTATGACTTTGAAATAAATGTAAACTTCTTACTAACTTAAACATCATGTCCTTGCATACAATTACGCCCCGTATGTCTAGGCTTATGTGATCCAACTTTGTTGGAAGAATATAATGAAAATAGGAAAATATGAAGGCAAAAAAATAAGCAATAAAATAATTAGGACTTTAAGGCTTAATTACAATGACAATATCTTTAGAACATATTTTGTTTCTTTTCTTAGTGCTAAGGGATTTGACAAAATAGTTCCCAGAATACAATTAAGCTCAAATGCTACTTTAGAATAGCACTTTCTAGAATAACAAGAAACACCTTTATGGAGAATTTGCACAAAAGAAAGTTGTAAAAAATAATGAAGAGATTATATGCTTGTGTGCACTTTGCATATGACTATAGGTTCATATTTATAATGATTTTTGACACATCCAATGATCCAAAATCATTTGATCCAATAGTCATAAAATGTAACCACCAAAACCAATTTTAATGGACACTATAATATCATATTAATTCTTTTGTAACCGCAAAACCTTAAATAACAAATTTAATGTCTAAATATAATTCATAATTATTTGAAATATCCAAAATAATTATTTTATTTATTTATATTAAATAAATCTAACAATCCCCTACTATTTCAAATAGGACTGGCAAAACGGGTTAACGAGTCAGGTTCGGGTCAACACGCTTGACCAGCCAACCCGTTTAGTGCAAACCCAAACACAACCCATTTATTAAACGGGTTGACATGACACGACCCGTTTAGTTGTCGAGTTGTGTCTTCCCCCGACCCGACCCGCAAATCAACCACAACTCACAAGCCCACAGAGAATTAGAGAGTCTAGAGAGATGAGAGATTCGGACCTAAAGCTTTATTGTGAAACAACAGACACAAATTGACGGAGAGAGTTAGAGACGCCGTGAGACAGAGAGGGAATGAGGGATGCCAGAGACGAGCAGTGGAGAGAGAGACTGAGACATGCCGGAGATGCGCGAGATGGAGAGGGAGAGAGATACCGTCGGGGATTATCAACGGGCCGTGAGAGAGGGAGATCGAGCATTCAAGCGGCCGTGTGAGAGAGAGGGAGATCGGCGGGCCAACGGCCGTGAGAAAGAGAGGGAGATCGACCACCGACGGCCGTGAGAGAGAGAGGGAGATCGAGAGAGATGGAGTCAGCTCAGTTGACTGAAGATAGAGATCGAGAGAGATGGAATCATGGAGATACCGAGATAGGGAGGGAGCTGCTGAGTGCTGAGCCCGACGTCAACGGCGTGAGAGAGAGACTGAAAGAGGAGAGAAACTGAGAAACTGAGAAAGAGACGGGTCAGTCATCAGTGTAGGTTTAGGTTTTTTGTTTTTAGGTTTTTAGGTTTTTAACTTTTTAGTTTTTAATAGTTTTATGTAAAAAAAAAAAAAAAAAAGTTAACGGGTCATAAACGGGTTGACCCATTTTGACCCGAACTCGGTAAGCCCAAGCCCAAACCCACTATTTTCGCGTCGTGTTTGTGTCAAGTTCGCGGGTCGTGTAAAAAATTGCCACCCCTAATTTCAAATAATTTTGAAAATAGTATAATAAAAAACTTTTGTGCATTTTGGCGAAAATAAGTCGCTTCAATAAAGGTATCTTTTGGACTTAAACCTTCACCTAGTGTAAATATATCAAGACTATGTCAAGGTGATCAGTGAATGAATCTTGAACTGTTGACCCTATTGGATTAGTCGGATATATCACACGCGTTTATTTTCTGATTATCTAGGTGTTTCTCTTTACTTGCACTTTTATGGCCTTGTGTAATATCTCAGTTTCATAAGAGCTCTAGGTATGGTCAATACCATAGGAAGCGGCCCCACTTCCACTCTCACATAGGTAAGTTCATCTAAGGTGATCCTATTTCACCTCGACAATTTTGTGTATAAACTTTATTAAGAGTTAAACTCATCATTTAATCTCCTGGAACATTATAACACTATAGTACATCTATATGGAATTGAGGTTTTAAAAAGATATAAGTCCTTTTTAAAATTTATAGTGTTTTTAATCATAATCACTCTATCGACTTATTAATACCCATTGAACCTCACATATATTTCAAAACCGAGGTTGGGTTCCCATCGTAGGTTTTCACTTTATAGACCTTAACCTTATTCCCTTAGATGTTTTGTAAATCATTTTCCTTGCAATGCCCTTTATTAGCGGATCTGCATAATTTTCGGATTGATTTACATATTCAACTGTGATTACTCCATCATTGAGTAATTCATGCACATAATTGTGCCTTAGGCTAATATGCCTTGATTTATTGTTGTACATCTTACTTGTTGCTACTCGCAAGGTTGACTTACTATTACAATAAATCATCACAACGGAAAATGGCTTTGTCCAAAGTGGTACATCTACCAACAAATTTATAAGCCATTTCGCTTGTTTACATGCGGCTGCTAAAGCAACAAAATCATATTCCATAGTGGAATGAGTTATACATATTTGCTTCTTTGATCCCCATAAGATCACAACCCCTTCTAATATAAAGATATATTCTCTTGTAGACTTAGAATTAGATTCTACAACTTGCATCGTTGTATCATTCTAATACAACGGGTTCTCTTTGATGATGTAGATCATAATTCATAGTCTCCATCAAGTATCTTAGAACTCTGGAGATATCATCTCAGTATTGTTTACCTGGATTGCTAGTAAATCTACTTAGCATGCCAATAGCAAATGCTATATCAATTCTAATGTAATGTATAACATATATTAGTCTCCTAATCACACTAGCATACTCTAGTTGTGATTTACACCTTCTAATGACTTGTATCATATGGAGTTGAGATTGGCTTTTGGTTTTCATGATCATACTTCTTGATCACTTTCTCAATGTAATGAGATTATGTCAAGGATAAACTATAGATTATCCTCACAATCATGATCTGTAGGATCACATCATCCTCTTCCATATTATTCATGTCAAAATTAGGAAAAAAAACTTTTAATATCTTCTATTCATTGAAGATTACTCCATACCAATAAATGATAATATAAATATTATTATCAAATTATTAGGAATACAAATAATATCCTCAATTTTCTCACTACCCAACAATTTAAATATATCATTCATGTTATTACAAGAATAACCAATGAAACATATATAAACAATTTTTTAGAATTAAATCTTGGTCTTTTAAGAACCAATCTTCCAATATAAGATAGAGACTCTCACACTTTCGATCTCTTCAAAGATTTAGAAAGTCCAAATCATTTTGTTTAGGTGTAATGAGAATTTATTCCATAAATTTGTAAACACATTTTACAAAAAATTCATCTTCACAATTTGACCTTAATGCTTAACTAATCATATCACATGATTCAATAATAAATATATGTCTCATGTGCAATCTTATTAAGGTCATATCTCATAAAGAATTATAAACATTATAACATGCATCTTCAAAAAATTATAGATGACATATTTTAAAATTTCTTAGAAAACAATTAATATATATTGGATTTAAATACAAAAGAAAATCCAATAATTTTAAACTATGCCATCAATATTATGCATGTAATTACATGGAATAATTACTCAAAAATTTCATTCACATAGTCACTTTCAATTATATTCATTTTTATGATATAATTAAACAATGAGGAAATACATACGAAAACCAATTCTGTTATTCAATGGTTGTAGTACTATTTAAAAAAAAAAAAAACAAATGTTTGAATCATCATACCTCCGAATACTCGAGAATATGAGCATGTTTGATAAATCTGGGTGTTCCGCTTCAACTGTCTTTGCCAATTATGTTTTTCGAGAAAATCCTCTTTTTTTCATGTCTCTCTCAGCTATATGCCAAACAATCTCTTTTGTGTGGCTTTCGCACCTTCTCCTCTATTTTAATGTAAAAGACTAAGAGAAAAAATGAAGAGATATTTGCTAAAAAAACAAGAAAACTTAATTAGCAAAAATTTTTGTCCTAAAGCATATATATAAAATTTCACTTTGTAATATATAAAACAAAATTGATGAACAAAATATTCTTTTGCCCGTCAAAGCGATCAAGACGAAATCTAATTAATTCATTACTCGAAATGATGACAATGCCTCCATATATCAAAATACATTCTAAATTGTTGGAACAATATAATAAAAATATGAAATAATTAGGACTTCAAGGCTTAATCACAATGACAATATTTTTAGAATGTATTTTGTCCCCTTTCTTAGTGCTAAGAGATTTGACAAAATAGTTCTTAGGATACAATGAAGCCCAAATGCTACTCTAGAATAATACTTCCTAGAATAACAAGAAACACTCTTATGAAGAATTTGCACAAAAAAAAATTGTAAGAAACAATAAAGAGATTATATGCTTGTGTGCACTTTGCATATGACTATAAGGTCATATTTATAATAATTTTTCGACACATCCAATGATCCAAAATCATTTGATCCAATATGGTTACAAAATGTAACTACCAAATATCATATTAATTCTTTTGTAACCACAAAACCTTAAATAACATATTTAATTTCTTTTGTAACCACCAAATCTTTAAAATAAATATAATTCATAATTATTTGAAATATCCAAACTAATTATTTTATTTATTTATATTAAATAAATCTAACAAACTTTCGAGGATCTAGCAACATCACGGCCGTGGATATGCCTTGGCCAGCTGATCAAACTTATTGGTACACTCAGAATGGCAACTCAGTGATGGCCACACCTTAATGTAACCGTAACTTCAGTGTGGTGCACTCCATCCTAGTCCGATACCGTGCTACTAACTTTCCCTTAAGCCAAAAGATACATAAATAATTAAGGTTTTCGCCTAAACACATGCTTATCTTGGTATTCTCCTTATTCATATAAACTTTGCATGTGTATAGGATGCCTTATGTTTTGAAAACTTGCTTGTTTCGGAAATTTTCCTAATTAAAAGTGAAAACTTTCCTTCAATGGAAACATTTCCTAACTTGGAAAGTTTCCTAAATAGAAAATTTTCTAATTTGTAAAGAAAATTATAAATCATTTCAATACTTGAGCTTTTAAAACACATGGTAACATTTTACATTCAAAAATTTTTTGTCACTCAATTAGCCAATTTAAAAACCTAACACAAACCATACAATTCATCTCATTTTGGATTTTGTTGGGAAATTAGGCCAGGAATGAGAAGTAAGAAGACCGCAGCCCATGAGGCCCAAAAGAATCAAACGAAGCGCTCCTGTAACCTCGTGCCCCATTGCCACAAGTCAACAAAACCCAAGAAGGCTGGAGAAAAGGGACCAAACCATCCGGACCCACTCCCATGAGCCCCAAGAATAATGGGAACATGTAGGATCATGCAAGTTACCCACGATGCCTCTAGCACAAAATAACCGACACCCACGACAGGAAAAAGGACCTATAAAGGGAACTAAAGACATCAAAGTAAGGGGTTTAGACTTTGTCAATTGAATACACTATTGCTATTTACACCGAAAAAGATTAAATTACTGACTTAAGCATCAGAGCTATCCTCCACCGACACACCCCGACAAGCTCTTGACTTACGTATTTTCTTTTGTAGGTGCTCAAAGTAAACTGTTCTAACAAATTTCATTTAGAATGTAGTGAGGTTAACTACTTCAACAAAGAAACTTCTTGAAAGAATAAAATATTGATTGGCATGGAAATGAGTAGTCTCCACCTTGATGGGAAGACCCATCCTGCAAATTCCTAGCCATGACATTGAGCTCTAAACATCTAAGGGGTGATTTATTTATTGCTTTCAATGCAGCTGATTGGTTGACACGGCTGTTCCATTCCCAAGGTTTTTCTCAACCAATGGTGAACTCGTTCTTGCAGATGGCAGGATTGGTTGTTTTATGAGATGAAGTCTCAAAATTGTGCTCTATATGAAGCTAGCAGCCTAATAAGTAACTGAAATCTTCCCCTACCCCCTCTTCCCCTTCCAAAATGCAAACTAGAAGTTAAGCCCTATTGTTGTAGAATAATGTGGTAATAAGCTTAAGTGCACCTTTAGTAGGCAATAACTGCAGAAAACTCTTTGTAAATACATCAATTTCTTCAATAAGATTGTTATTTTATTTTGAGGAAAGGATGTCGCAATTGTTTTTGTCTTCCTTCACTTTATGTTCAAAATTACAAGATAAAAAATTAATTTTTTAAACTGCTTCAAGTGATTATGAACATGAATGAACACGATTCCCCAATGATCTCACTTCCAACACTTGTTCTCACATAGAATAAGTTCATATCCATTTCAAATGAAAATGAATAGTTTTCATTTTATGGTCATAATTTAATAGTCAACAAAAAATACTACTTTAATTTCCGTAAAATGATTTTCATTTTTTAAAACTGTAAATTAATTTTCAAGTTTGAACTTCTCATTTTCAAATTACTGAACCACCACCAGACCATCACCAGAACTTTGCCAAAACTCAAATTTTTAGGTAAATTTTTTTAATGAGTATTTTTATGTTGCAAATAAAAATTGATATTATAGGTTAATATGATTGAATGAAATATAAAAAGTACTTGTGATTTTCGGTATACGCCATACGCCGAAAAATGTTTTCAGCAAAAAATATTTTCTTGAAAAATGATTTTTCTATAAATATTTTCTGACATAAAATATTTTACGCCGAATCAAACAAAGTCTAAATACAAATGTTTCATCAAACTGTGGATAACATACAAATTTGGTCGAAAGTCTTTATCACATAACCAATTAGAGGTGAACCAAATGGCAAAACTGGGATTCCAAAACCCCCAGTATGGATGGCTACCATTTCAAATCTATAGCCAGGTCTAGCAGAGCTTCTACTTGGCGTATGGTTTGTCGTTTCTCCTGTTGCTTCAACCTACTTGCAACAGATTCAGGATCAAGCCCTTGTACATTCTGTGCTTCACTTTGTTCAGACTTCACCTCTTGTAGCAATGCATCAACCTCTCTAACAAAGTCTACCCTTAAAAGTGTATCATCAGCTTCAAGTGGCGGTCGAAGTGGCCCTTGATGCTGTCGGAAAAGGAAAAAGAAAAAAAAAAAAAAAAAAAAAAAAAAAAACGCAGGCTGTTATGAAATTAAATATGACATGGTTTAATTTGATCATTAACAATATAGTGCTCATATTCAATCTTGTTGACATATATCATCTGCTCTAAAGTTAATTTTATCCTGAAACAGTAAATAATCTCCCATTACAAATATTCTACTATCTTGGATGTCGGGAGAACTGTGTTTTTCTTTTTCTCCCCAATGGAAGAGAAATTCGTTTTTTCCCCCAATTTGTCTAGCTGTCTAGGAATTTTCTACATGTCATTGACAATCAATAACAACTCCTATAATATCTCAACCTATGGTTTCATGAAAGAAATAGTTGATGCATTTGTCCCTCCATGGAGAGATGGTTCTGGTTCTGACTTAGGAGGGACTGATGCCACTCCTGATTATGCAACACGCCCACACTTCAAGAGAGAAATTTCGTTGAGAATCACCAATATGTCATTGTATACCTTTAAAGAAAGATTTCTTTGGTATCAGCTAAAAGAAAAGGCATTGTAGAGTTGAGACAAAAACCTAAGATCCAGACATTCATGACCAAAATGGAAAAACGAATGGCTAATTGTAAGATGTTAAAACAAATCCTTGAGTTTCAAAAGAAACATACTTGCTAGTTGTGTCTATCATATAATTCAGCTAAAACCATATGCCATACAATTTTCATTTTTGCAGTATACCTTATCAATGTCAAGTCCTGCTGGAACAAGAATGCTAAATGGATCTTCTCTTGGAAAGGTATCAATCATGCGTTTTTTGCATTCTTTCAGCCAGCCTTCATCATCAAATCCATCATGCATATTCAAAAGCTCGTTGAGCAGTCTCATAGCAAGAGTAGCCTCCCTTTTCAAAATCTCAGTCTATATGAAGTAAAGTATAGATCTTGTGATTCATTTTCCCCAAGAAAAGTAAAGACAAAAGAAAACTATAAAATGAAAAGAAAGGGCCTAAAGGAGTAATTATGGTGCAAGATGTGTTAGGCTAGAATAATTATGTATGGGTTTCAACTTCAAATCAGCATGATTTCAAAAAAAGATTTAACGAAGTTCAACATTTGGTTTCAACTTCAAGATATATCAAATTTCAACCCAGTCCTACAAACTAATCCCAAGTAGTATAACAAAAATCTTGCAAAAAAAGACAAACAAGTAAGGTTATTATTTCAACCAAGACCAATTGATACATAACCATATTAAGCAATGCAGTGAACTACCTTTTTTTAAGAGACAAAATACTTTATAAATGAAGGCAGACATTCCCGAGTGCATGTTGGATGCCATGAGAATGAAGAATGAAGAGCATGGAAAGAATGAAAGATAAGCAAAACATGTTTTGAGATTCAGATGATACAAAATACTTGGAAGCATTATTAGGAGAGGAGACATTGTCAAGGTTTTAAAATTCAGCATTAGAAAGGTTATAAATTTTTTTTAAGGAAGTTTACAACAAGCATTGCTTTATAGAATTTTTAAAAGCTTAATTACAGCTAAAAATTGTGCGCGCGGAAGTAGAATTATTTTCTCAAGTTCTTGAGAAGTTTAGGAAAGTCCAAAGCTGTTTGCATATTGTAACTCATAACATTAGGCCTGGCAGCACTTATATATGAAGAATAGTGCATACCTCAACCCTTCTGTATAAGAGGTCAAGACTTCTTATAGCATCCTTTTCATCCTGGAAAGAATGAGATAAATATTTGAATCAACACTAGAGAGAGAGAGAGAGAGAGAATTATATCAGAAATCCTAATGGCATCATACTATAGTAGAAAGATTTACAAGGAAGAAATAAAAGGAAAAGGAAAACCCATATACCAAAAAGAACAAAGGAGTTCCCAAGTTTTTGCTTTAAAACAAAAATACAAATTAAGATGTCTTGAGCAATTTTGTTTGTTATACATATATGATTACAGATATTTTGTTGGATATCAATATTCACACCGAAGGTTCAATAGTTTTGTTTTTCTACTTGCTTGATACCTTTGTTCTTTTGCAAGTGAGAGAAACTCCTAGAAGAAGACATTTAACTCCCTCTTTGTTAAAACAGTATATTTAATGCAATACAGAGTAACTTTGATCGTCAGACCTTAATATGGACAGCTTGCTCATAAGAAATAGCTGATGTCAACACCTTCTATATTTTAAAAGACTCAACTACTATTCTGTCTTCTATAGAACTTCTCACTTATTTGCTCTACCATCATGAGGATTCTAAGACATAATAGTGATTAGGAAATTCAGGTCTTTTTTTTTTTTTGGATGAATAGAAATTCCAATTCTAATCAGATACAAATTGTTTTCTTCAAAATTTTGTGTAAAAGTCAAAACTTCACAAAAATGCATATTAATTTAGAAATCTTCAAGACATATGAAATTGATGCTGGAAAGCAATAAACACTCCTACACACTCCTACGGATAAAGAGAAATGTTATAACTTCAGCCGTCAAATTTGAAAATTAATAGTGATGGCAAACATTCCCAGGGAACATTAAAAAGTCACTCCACAAATAAAGAACGTCTATAGATAATTACACTACAACAGCATTGCATTAGAGCACTAGTAGCAGCTTCCCTAAAACCTATTCTTTTTCCTAAATGTAAGGAAAACTCTTGAAAAAAACTCCTACAACAGCTTCCCTTGAACTAAGGAAACATCAAGAGAATCAAAAGTTGTACCCTAAATCTAGGGAACCAAAAGCGGTTCCCTTAACATTATTTTAATATAAACAATTTGTCTCTTTCCTTTAGCATTTGTTTGAAACAATATTTAAATTGTTTCTCTTTCCTCTCATTTTCCCTTAGCATTTAATTTAAAGAATATTTAAATGGTATAGGGAAAGGATAAATAAGCTATTGTGGAGTTTATTTTAATAGAAAAGCTACTATTAGTGCTCTTAAAAAAACAAATATCAAGGAAATATTAAAGAGAATAACAGACCAACTTACATCACGTCGAGCAAGATCGCGGCGGTTCCATATGACCATTAGAACAAGTTCAGTGAGTTCTCCTTTCTCTGCAGCTTCCTCAATTTTCTGCATACAAGAAAGTCAATCAACACAAAGGATGCATGAGGATGGACAGCAATGAAATGGGGTGTCTTTAATTAGAAGGCATAAATTTTTTCTTTCTAATGAAAATAAAAGCAACCAAAAAAAGGAAAAAGAAAGGGCTTTTCCTTTACAGAAGGATTTATATCAACTTGTAAAGCCTAAATCTCTTGACAGATTAAGCCATTCATGAGGTAATGGCTTTTGCTATTGTAATTTCTAATTACCTCTTCCACTTCTTCAGCAGCTAGGATGAAGCTCGAAACCAGTTTCCGTGCTTTTTTGACATCTTCTTCTGGATACCCCTTCAAGCGCATGCCAATTTCACGATACTCCTCGACCTTTCTTTCCTCTTCTTCCTCTTCATCTTGACGTCTTCGATGCAACTCCTTTGTCTTTTCACGCTGCCTGGCTTGCCATTCCTAATGTAGAGAAGGTTAATGCCAACTCCAAATAGTGCATATTATACATATTACAATGACCTCAACATAACAAAAATTTCAATCTAAGTGTTATATTCAGGCTACAAATTGTTATATACAGAATGAACACTGTATTCAAATACTCATAAATCAGGACCCATGCAGTCCATAAAGCAAGGCCAGATGATCCTAAATTGAGGAGTACTCATAATTGAACAAATTATATCAAGAGTAAGGAAGCTTAACATTGGACTAAACAATATGATAATACGAGTAATAAATGGGAAACACAAGATGATATGATCTAGTTGATTTACTTCTAATTAGTTGCTGCTATACTATCAATTGAGTTTGAAGGACATAGAAAACTGAATAATATTCAGAATCAAATTTTCTTAACTCATAAGAGGTGACCGTGAAAAGAGTTTCATCTTTTAACTTGCATGTCACTTGTAATTGCAGAAACATATAAACTCAGATTACTCAATTAGAAGCTGTAAAGGCATTAAGTTAAGGTTGATATGGAAGGCACTTCTAAATTGACCAATAGAACGGTCACAACTTAAGCTATTGTGATATTTTTCTTAGTTGTTGGATGACCATGCATGATGTATTTTAGCAAACATAAATTTAAAAAAATTTATCACTGTAAGACCTACTAAATTCTTCAACATTGCTTAGAGAAGTGCAAATGTATCCGGAGTAACTTGCTTAGTTTGTGATATCAATGTAATCCAACCCACATATTTGCTTGTAGTCAGGACTAAGTTGACCACAATCAGTGGTCATTTAGTTATCTACTCAAAAACAAATCAATAGGGCCCATTGCAATAAAATCCTTTACCAAATGTATACTTAGAGGCTGCAATTAACCATTTGACCGTACACTATATCTATGTACAAAAATATTAGGAATTAATTATTTAGTGGTACATATAGCTAAATCTACAACAGACCCATCTCAGGAAACCGAGAAATTTGAACACCCTTTCAGCTGAATCCTCCGAAAGTAATGAATATCCGAAAATCGACATTGAAAACTTATCAATAACAAAGCAAAACAAGAAAATGAGAAACACCCAACTAAGCAAAGGTGCAAACCCATATCATAGCACATATCAAGGGCTACATACATCATCATAATACTCCTTGGGAAGCCCATCCATGAGCGGCTCATCCTTACTCGTGCTCCTCCTCAGAACTGATTATCAAATCCACAACAGAAAAAACATTTTTTTAAAAAAAAAAAAAGAAAGCTTGTATAATTAGTAAAATCTAAACTTTAAAGGAGCAAAAGGTGTTTGTGGTGGTGGGGACTAACCTGAGTGGGTTGAGTATTTGGGCTTGAAAGGAGACGGGTATGGAAGTACTGGAAGCCTTGCGAGGACAACAGAGTGATTTGATAATGGCGGTGGAGGTAAGCGCATTAGCTTCAACACATTTGCCTCCATTTTCTCCTCAGATACCGAGACAGAAACTAATGGGATATTTATATTTAAATAATGGGCCTGAAAAGGACAGCGTTTTGCCACTCACTTTGGGCTCTTCTCAGCGGATTTGGATCCATTGATTTTTCTGGAAAATTTTACAGTAAAACTCTTAAAATTTTAATTTAAATAAGAATAAATATATGATTAATTTTTGAGTAGATGTGCGATTTGAAATCATTTTCTCATTATTTAATCTTGAAAATTATATGCCTGAGTTTTTGATTATTTCTAAATAGATCATTCCGTGAATTTGCTGTCTAAATTTACTGTAGACTGTTGGTGCTTTTTTAAATATTATTTTTTTTATTGTGTTATAAATTAAAAAAAATATAAATCTTAAAAATCTGAAAAAAAAAAAAAAAAAAACTAAAACAAAACTAAAACCAAAAATTTTAAAATTAATTCTTGAATTAATTTTTAACTTTTTAAATTTAGTTTAGTTTTTTTTTTTTAAGATTGATTTTTTTTTTTTTAATTTTTTAATTTATAACAGAATAAAAAAGATTTTTTTTTTTTAAATAAGCACTAACGGTCTATAGTAAATTAAGACGGAAAATTCATGAAGGGATCTATTTAGAATAATTGAAAATTCAAGCATTTAATTTTCAAAATTAAAAGTGATGGAATGATTTGAAATCGCACATTTACTCAAAAATTTATCATATATTTACCTTTTTTTAATTAAATAATTTATATTTATTATCTCAGTATTTATCTTCTATATATCCTTAATATTTATTTAATATCTTATATCTCTTTGAGTTTTATACTCATATTTAATAACAAACAAATGTCTCACAGTCCAAAAGAAAGCATTTTTCTACATGTGTAAACAATAAATTATTCTAGATATCATCTAATGGAATCCAAATAGTCTGTAAATGAACCAAATTATTTATAAACAGCTTAAGATCGGTTCGTATAAACTTAATTCGAGTTCAGTTGGTTTATAAAATGAATCAAACTTGAACATAAATTTAAGCTCATCTAATAAAACGAGCCGAGCTTGTATAAACTCGATTCGGCTCATATAAACTTATATAGCTTCATTTTCACTTTTTTTTACAGTTTTTTATTTTTTTTTTATAATACGAACATCTTAAGTATTTAAAAAGATAAAAGTAAATTCTCTTTTTAATGTGATAAAACATAACTTGAATATTTGGGATTGTATATCTTGATATAGATATGTGTGTATATGCGTGTGCATGTATGTACCTATAATGATTGTGTGTGTGTATATATATAAAGTGTACCGATACAAACAAGATTAGGTTCACTACACAAAAAAATAAAACAAAGAGTGCCATGTTGTGTTGTTTTGCTAGCATCGCTTATAGGGCTATAAGCGATGCTAATTAGTTTTCATCACTTGGCAAATGATGCTAAACATAAGGTCGTTAAAATAAATTTGTGTCGGTTGAACAGTAACCGACACAAATTTACATCATTTGTTCAACAAATGACATAAAATGTAATTTTTAAAAATAAATAAACCAAAAATTTAAAAAAAAATTAAAAACCTAATAAATGAATTTCAATAACCTGATAGACGATGTGATTCAACAATCTAGATTAAAATTAAATTCCGATGTAATTCACTCATAATAAGTGTAAAACACAAAATAAATTCAAAATGAAATAAATTGTTACAACTTGAAACAATATTAAATAGAATTCCTAAAGAACTAAAGTGTATAAATTGTTACAACAATCTTTCTCCGGCGAAAGAGAGGATATCTCGATCAAGGGAGAGAATAGAGGAATCCCATGTGACCCAATATATCTAACAAGTCGCATTTAGGAAATAACGTATATAAATTGTTACAACTTGTCAAGTATTAGAGCCTTATTGAAGGGGCCCGAATTGGACCGTTCTATTATTGGCTCTCCATAAAAGTCACTGTTAATCTTTTCTCCATGCCATATCTAGTCGGTATATCCCTCCAAAATCCCATACAAGCCTATAAGATGGTCATACACTTCTTCATTCCGCAGTCTTTTGCACAAACAACACTTCTTACATGGACACACAAATAAACTCTTTAAATTTAGAGTTGCTAATTGTAAAGCTCAAAAATGCTTTAACCCATTAATATACTCGTATGTGCCTCTCCACTTTTTCATCCAACTCTTATCTATAGCGTGACTACATCTCATATACACAACAAATGTGATCTATGATTAGATAAGCATATTAAGAAGGTAGTTAATATATCCTGTTTTAGTATTACTATGTAACTAAGTGAATTAATTAACAAAAGTTACATTAATAATATATAATAGAATTTTATTATGTTAGTGTATATTAATTATAGTTAATTAAATAATAAGTATAAGGTATAAAAGATATACGTAATTTAAATAACAACAAGATATATAATGTAAAATATAAAGTACACATTTATACAATAAAAACATAAGCTACCAAAAGTGATGTTAGAGCTAGGGAGGACCCAAGTCCTCCTTAATGTGTATGCATATAAACAAACTTTTATATGGAAGTGGTTCTCACAAGGCTTAGTTAATGATTTGAAAATTCATCCCAATTTAAACTATGCATTCATTTACTTTACTGTGTAAGCATATAAACAAACTTTTTTATGGAAGTGGTTCTCACAAGGCTTTGTTAATGATTTGAAAATTCTTCCCAGTTTAGACTATGCATTCATGCTCTATCCTCTCAGTTTCTAATACTAAACTATGAACACCTAGAGCAAAGAGATCAACTTATTTAATTAGACCTCTTCAATACTAATTAATTGCATAAAGTCATGGTAACATTGCATCATTCTCTTGCTTACATATCATCATAAAAACAAAGGCTCAAACTACACAATTTCATGCATAAAATACAAGCTTTCCTCAACTAAAATCAAGACATAAAAAAAACTACTTGAAATTCAATCAATCACATATGCACCTCCTCAAACTACATATGCTTGTGCCTGCAAGACTATCACTCTTAGGTGCCCACAAATGATAGCCTCGTGCAACAAAAGAGAGAGAGAGAGAGAGAGAGAGAGAGAGGAGG
>FXXK01001158.1:3803-63356 GCA_900184695.1 Betula pendula | reverse complement strand
GAGAGAGAGAGAGAGAGGGGACAAGACCATAAATGGAGTTGAGGGCGCTTACAACAAAAGTTTACATAGCTTATATACCATAAACGATGTTAAAACAACGCCGCTAATGATATAAGTGATGTAAATCTTTTTGGTTTTACCATCGTTTAATATAAAACAATGTACAATGTTTATATCGTTTGTTTAAAATGACACAAATTTTACATCATTTAATAACAACCGGTGCAAAAGTGAGAAGTTTTTACCTCATTTGTTTTAAACGACACATTAAGTTACATCGTTTACAAACAAATGATGTAAAAACTCATCACTTTTACGTCGCTTATTACAACCGATATTATCTTTTACATTGGTCAGTATAAACGATATAAAAATTAAATTTAACATTGCTTGTTTAAAGCGATGTAAAATAAAAAATTAAAATAAAAAATTTATTTTTTTGAAAAAAAAAAAGGCGACACAAATGAGTGGTTTTTTTTGTAGTGCAAGTTTGGCTTTTTGCAGACATGTGTAAATTCATACTAGCTAGATTATAGGACATGTCATATTCAACGACAAACTATGCTATGCAACAGCCCAAAGAATGCTATCTTAACTATTCAACCACATTACATTGGCGTTCTTGTGACTCTCCAAAAAAAGAAGCAAAGGCCAAAATTCAGGATTATCACAAAAATGTTCTTTGAAATTGAAGTAAGTGACTCAGAAATCATTTTTGCCAAATGGGAAATTGAAATACATGATTGGTGGTCCAAAGAAGGCTTACACAATTTATTCTTCCATACCATGATACCAGACCCGTTGTCATCCACCACCTATTTTAAATCAATATCTAACACAGCATCTTAAGTATCTAATGGCAATGTCCACAACTTAGTGAAACAGGGCAGGCAACATAGTTAAAGTAACCAAAACCCTTCTCATAGAGAAGAATCCATAATAAAACTCCAAAGATCTCCCTTTGGGTAAGTTTTAACACAAAAAACCCATTATTTTGCATGTATCTGTATATGAAGTGAAGGAAGTGGGAGATGTTACCTTGTGTGGAGGGTACTTTTGTAGGCTTGAGAAGGTCAATACTAGGAGACTGCACAGCAAGGCAAAGATATTTGGGACCTTAGTGGCTGTTGGCACAGCAATCAATGTTTATGACTCTGTAAAGGATCTGTGCTAAATCTGCCATGGACAAACGGAAGAACCCATCATCATGATTATCAATCTGCTAGACCTGCAACTAAGGAAAATGTCATCAAGGGTTCTCTACTGGTCTTAGGCTCTTGTTTCTGCTCGTCTTGCTTCATGATTCTACACGTTAGTTTCTCAATCCAATGTTATCTCACAAGGTTTACATCATCTAGCACGAAAATTACCATTTAGCAAATGCTTTTTTTTTTCCCTTTTTTTTTTTTTGCTTTTCCTTTTTTTTTACCTAAAGTTATAACAAACACCAGTAGCATCTTGGAGAATTACCAAACACCCACTAGGTTGTGATTTTTAATTTTCAGTGCTACCAAAATTCCAAACTAACTAAAAAATAGTTTTCAGATATTAAAAAAAGAAAGCTAAGGGAATTAATGCACTTTGCGAGTCTGAACAGAAAAGCTTGGATTAACTTTTATTTAAAAGCAAAATGGAAAAGAGATTTCAACAAAAAAACAAATACAGAGGGAAGTACCTCATGTCCAGTACCAGTAGGACAAAAATAAGCTCAATGTACTGAACCAAAGCAACTCATCGATCTGTGCCCAAATGGTCAAAACCCATATAACCCACGAATATAATCTCTCAAAATCACCAAAGTCAGACCTTGACCTTCAAAAAAAACCCCCAAATCGAAAATCAATCCCTCAATCGGCCTCCAAAATCACATCAAAACCCACATTCTATTAATCACCCATACCCACCGAAATTAAGACCCAAAATCACAAAGCAAAACCCATTCAAAATTTACAATATTCAAGACTATAGATAACGCTGAACATGAAAATCAAAGGCAAAGGGACTCACGGTGGGGAGTAATTTTCGTTCAGAGCAGCGCTGGGGGGCTCGGAGAGGGCTGAGCCACCGCCTGCACGTCCAGTGCCCTTCACCGGTGAGAGATAAACTGAGCTACGGTGGAAAGAGAGAGAGAGTATAGCGGGAGAGTGGTACATGGAGGGAAGAAAGAAATATGAGGGCACGGAATTCGGTTCCAAAAAAAAAAAAAAAAACATTTTACATCTTTTAGATCACAAACGATGTAAAATTTAAACTTGAACATTTTACAGTAGACTCAAACCAAAGGACGGGATAAATGACTCCCAAAGGCAGCTTTTTAGTGCTCACATAGAGATCTGCCGGGTGAAGATAACCAAAAGAAGCATGAAAATTTTTCAAACCAATGTACAGGAGGAAATCTCTATTCTTCATTACAACCTGTTTAAGATTTACACGAGCTATGATTGTACAGAAAGCTCTATAGTCTAATTAGATGTATTCTAATGAACATGCGCCAAGGCCTCTACCTATAGTGTTAAAGATACAAAACACAACATAAATCAGACATTTTTTGGACATGCTTATTGCACGGTTAGGTTAAAACTCTCTTTCAATAATCAGTTCAGCTGCTGCACCCATTGCACCTACCCCTCCAAGTCCCAGCAGCGCCAGAGCCAATTCTTCCTCGTTCCACTGCCTTAATCCTTTACTCAGCCTCTTCAACACATCCACATCGACCTCCAGCACCCACATTGGTGTGCAACCCACCATCAAGCTCACAAACCCTGATACATATGCCTGCCAAGTGGCACAATCACAACCAAGAGATATTTTTCCGTCCAGTGCGCTTGCAAGAAATTCTAAATGGGCCCCAAGAATCTTTGGCCGTCGTTTCGATGACGGCATCGCCGAGTCAACTCCCCAAGCAAATGTCCCACAAAGCAGCACAAAGTATGCAAGAGCATAACCCCCCAGCATAGCAATCATTCCTCCAGTTTCTCCAACTTCCTGCCCTAATACATGGACTGACAGAAACCAAGAAGGTAGGGTTTCTCTGATCAAAGATTGAACCAAACCTGATCCACCAGATATCCAAAGCAATGAAGCCCCAAGTGAAGCAGCAAGCTTGACACGCATCATTGCTGCAGCAAGAGAAACCTGCCCGTATCTCAAACCATACTTGGTCTTCTTCAATTTCTCCACTTTATCTTTAGTCAACCCACTACTTGCAATATCTCTAACAGAAAGCATTAGCAGAGAGACAATTTCCTCTGTCATGAACATAACGTCTCTAATAGACCGATGAACTCTTAAGTAAAGAATTCCAGGGGCTACAGGAGAGATCCCACCAGAGAAATGGGAGCCAGAGCCATGGCCAAGGAGGGCACCCACACCACCATGGCTGTAAATGTGGGAGGAACTTAGCCCAAGAGTGGATGTGAAGCAGGCTTTAAGAAGCTGGACCACAGCATTACTGTTATGGTGGAAAACAGTATGCGAAGCTGAGAACACAAGGAAATCGCTCCAACGCTTTATCTTCTGGGCCCATAAAGAGGCTATGATGGGCATGCATGGCCAGGGGCAACCAGAAGCAAGGGAATTCAAGGCTGGGCCAATCATGTGGAGGATGCGTCCAGTGGCTTTATCAAATTTATATGTAATTGTGAGGCTTACTAGGGCAGCCAAGGGTAAAGGAAGCGTAGCTGGAGAGCTCCCACCTGCAAAGAAAACAGTTGAACTCTAATGTCAACAGATTGATATGTCAAACCCAAAGTTTCTAGTCCAACATATGTTAAAATTACATGCAAGCTCAGAAAATTTCATTTTCCTGCATCATCACCATGAGAAGATCATTCTGCATCAATAATGATAGGGTTTACCTATATCACAATAATCTATTGATCTTCGATGAAGTGTTTTCCATATAATCCAATAGATTTACACAATATATCATATATAATTTGGTTCAGAGTCCAGTGTCCCAACTTTTGCTGAAAAGTCACTTACGATGGGATATTTGATCTTTGCAGTGGAGGCAGAGTGATTTTTCATTTGTTAAATAACACATATTCAACAACCAATAATGATAATCCATTATCTAGAGAATACAAGGAATTACCTACGGCAAGGCTTGGAACATCAACACCAGTGGCAGCTAAGATTTTCTTGATCTGTTGCTCAATAATGGATAAGTTTGCAGCAGGGCTTGGCCAATCAGTTCCATTCATAAAAGCTGGCTTCCATATGCCTCGTGTTACTTCAGCGGAAAAGTAGCTTAGAATGGTAGCCAAAGTTGCCGGAAGAAAATCAGCAAGATCTTTGACTCCTGAGATGAAGTATCAAGTCTTGAGGAATTCAATCAACAATCTAACAACAGAACATAACCTTTTTCTAAAAGTTCAAAGAGAAGACACGACAAGAAAGTCAATAGTTCGGTCATTCCCAAAAGTCCTTTTTCTATTTTTGGTAAGGGACATGCATTTTTTTTTTTAAAGGGAAAGGGGGAATCACAAATTTTTTATTGAACCGCAAAGATATACAGAAACACCAACTTTAGCAAATTCACCACAAATTTTGTCAAGAGTGTGACCAGACGTCTGTAGATAAATGTATATTAAAAATTCAAAGGAAAAAGAAATTGTGGTAATAAAATACGTAAGGCTCAACTTGCTCACACATCCAGGGTCAGTGCTATGCCTGTTGACTTTTAAATTCTTGTTCTTATGATGGATAACCTTTAAAGCGTGAAGATTAATAAAATAAATTTTAGAGATTCAAAGAAAACTGGATAAACCTGTAGCAAGTTCACGGGGAGAGAGTCTTCCATGGGCACAGGCCGTAAGAGCTGCGTCAAGCACAAAGGGAGTTGCCTCCAGGATATCCCATGCAGGCACTTTGAGTCTAATAGAGGCATCTTGAGCCCCAGATCCCGACGAATTACTGCTTATTGAAGTTGGAGTTAAAGGCTGACCGCCTCTATTTATTTTTCTGAACATCATATCGAGGAGCGTATCAACAATCTGATGAACAGGGATCCCAGGTGAATCAGAGAGGATGGAAGCCATACATTCTTGATGCTGCCGGTACCAAAGTTTTAATTTTGGAAAGGAATCCATAAATATAGGTTCTTCAGAAAAACTTAACAATCTGGAAAATCTGCTGCTTTTCATCTGATCCATAGGTAATCTTCCAAAGGATGATAATTTTGAGTTCCGAACCAATAAGAGGTATTCAGGACTTAGCTGGGAAGTAATTAGTGGTGCATCTCCCATCACATGCTCAACAGGTGGCTGATCAAATCTCCATAACTTCAGCAGAAGTGTAAATGCATTGCAGAACACTGCATGACAAGTGAGTTCCTCCCCTGTTGTGAGAGCCCATGACACATTGGGTATGCAAGACCCAAACACCTCACAGATGGGCATCAATGCACCTGCAAGCAATGGAACCTGGAAATGAATGGCAAACAATATCAGTTCATGGACAACATGAAATCACTGGAGTTATTAATTTCTTTGTTGGTCCACCTAAGCTATCCTTTCTTTTTGTTTCAATTAAGTTTAAGTATATTCACTCATTGTGTGTGCATGCATGCAGGGGCAGAAGAAGGAATCTTGCCTCCTCCCAAACACCATTCCAGTAACTAATTCAAATGCAATCTCCACACACATATCTTAGTTAGTAGACAATCTTAAAGAGCAACCCACCAAGCCATGTAAGGAGAAAATCTGAACACAGTCCACAGCTGATATTCCAACAAGAAGGACATTCAAAAATGGAGCAAAGCTTATCAAATGGCTATCACTCCCTGAGTAATCTGCAGGGATCGGAGGCGATAGCAATCTCATAATAAAATGAATGGTGTACTCCTGCAAACAATTGAAATCATAACAAATTAAAATAAATGGAGATAGGCTGGGGAGGGGGGAGAAAACCCTCTGAAGCAATAAAGAAGATAAGTAATCTGCTCTTAAACAAAACTAGTGAGACATAAGCTGTGGCCTTTACTACATTACCTGTACATTCCAACCACGAACCAAAGATGCCCCACAGAGAATGGTAGCAGCAGATATTTTCTCCTCGTTAGAACCATTGACGGCAATCTCATATATTTTCTCGAGTTCTGCTAAGCTTCCATCAAATCCATGAGCTTAAATTCAGTTGTATTACTAATGAGTAAATTTACAAAAAAAAGCATCTGATATACCTGGCTTCAGGAAAAAGAAGGGTGTAAACTGAAGACCAGGTTATAGTCAGGAATCATAAACGTTAACCGGACAGCTACCATCTTCAGCATATATATGTATATACATATACTCTTAAGACACACATGCACATGAATGTATGCGTGTACTTGTTATGGTGGGGGTGACGCCAGCAGAAGGCGAGAGGAGCAAATGCCCCCCCTAGCCGGCCAAAAAATTCCTTTGGCCCAGGTAGAGTTTTTCTAGTTGCCCATCCTCACTCACTCACTCACTCACTCACTCACTCAGGGCCATCAACATTACCGGCTACTCTCAGGCTCAGCGGGCTGAGCACTCCGGCACCAGTCAGTGTATTTGACGCACGCCCATGGCCGATAATACAATCCGGAAACGAGTTTCCTAACGTTACCGATGCCAGCTAGTGTTACCAGGCCACCAGCATTTCCTAACATTACCGGCAATGCAATTCCTAACACTAACATGAGTTTGGGAGCATTTTCTAGAATCCCAAATGATAACGTTGCCAGGTCACGCCGAGCCTTTAGTGTTACTGTGTTAGATGAGTTTATTTGATGCTGCACAGTTGCATGCTTATTAAACACTACATTTAATAACATTCGTTTTATTAAACACTACATTTACTAAAACGTCATTGTTTATGAAACCTAGTGTTTAATAAAAACTGCCAACCTAGCTAGTATATATGAAACTTATGAATCGTGAAAAAAATACATCAGTCAAATTTTCGAGTCCCTCAAAAACATTGTCAAACAATCAAACAATTACAACAATTACAATATACCTCTAGCCCTCTCTTTAAACTTGCTCAACAACTCACGTCGATCAACAAATCAAGTAACTAGCTATTTTTTTATAGGTTAGGAGGTGTGCGGTGAAAAGACAATGCTTAGAACAGAGCGAAAAGCCAGCCCTATTTTGACAATTTCTCTCATGTATGTAATCAAATTTTTATACTGATTTATTATTAAATTTACTATTAAATAATAAAATTATGTATGCAGAGTTTTATATTTAGATTGCTCTTTTAAATTAATTGTTGATGAATATACATATTTTAATTACATATTTTAATTGTATGAAATATATAATTGTAGCTACTTGAGATTATGGAGAACAACAATGAGGTAGATTTAGCATATCTGCTAGTAGATCATTGCTTTGCTTAAGAAAACAAAAATTGTTTACCATCCTAATGATCGAGACCAAATTCAAAGAGCATATCTACAAAAAGGAACTTGCCAATCGGTTGATCATAATTTTTCAAAAAAACAATTTGGAAAAATATGGCGTGTTTTAATAAATTAATGCTAAGCGTGAAAAAATAAATTACAAGTTACATTTATATGTTTTGAACGATAATTAAATTTTGTCTAATTGTTTATTTATTTCGTTAGTTAGTCTTTAAAATCAATTTTTGTTCAAATCTTTTTTTAAATCGTACCCCTTGGGATCCAAAATCTTGGCTCCGCCAATGGGTTTGGTATATAGGTATTCCTTGGTATAGAAGACCATACTCAGCTTGACAAAACCTTAGTCCCAACCAAATGCAAACAGCTCACAATGAACTTGCATAAGGTGTGTGGTGACTCTTAAGTCTCACATTGGATTTCTAGATGACCATAGTCTACAAACCAATTCCCTCCTTTGTCCAGCTTGGCACCAGCTATGTAGAAGATACTGTAAATGACACAGTAATTATCCACAACAAAAATAAATGAAAACAGGGGAAAAGGCATGGAAGTTTTTTTAGACTGAGTGCGTATGCTTTAAGGTCAATACTGCTGTGACTATGAAGACATCTCTCTAAGAGGGGCAGGTTTTGGACTTGGAGATTGGATTTCAACCACCACGTTGTCTCTTTTGTTGTGGTAATACGTTTTTATGGCAGCAAAAGAAGAAATGCTACCATCTGAGCTTACTTTCCTTAAAGCCTCCCCTAGTCTCAAACGGAAAAAGAAAAGAAAAGAAAAAAGAGATACAACTGATATTATACCTAGAAGTTGGGGTGGCAACCAAAGCATTTATCAATGATGGAGTTAGAGGGGACCCCTTCATCAATGATGACCAACCCCCAGGAACACTACGAGGAGCTTGGTTGTTCCGTGTAACATTGACATAACCTGGCCAGAAATATGCTGATGTGTCCAGTAGATTCCTTGCGATACAAGCCTCAACAATCAGATGCCGCATGTTTCCAGCTGCAAGACAAAACAGAACATAAGAAACCATCATTAGTAATGTCCAACCCAAGTAATGCAACTCAGCATAATCAACCTCATCTTTTGTTTATGAAACTTATATCTGAGGGAACCTCCAGGGAAGAATGCAGAATCAACAAACAGGTTGATTTGCAACAAAACAAATGCAGAGGCAGGCTCATCCAGAATACATATTTTCTTTTTGATAAATAATCAAGATCAGGTGCATCCAGGGATATTTATTGGATTTACACCTATCTTCTGCGTGCCAAACTAAAAGCCTTCAAAATTAAGTACTGATGCTGAAAGTAATAATTACTTACAACAGTTCATTGGCATGTCATTCATGCTCACACATTCATAGTACCCATTACCGACTGGAAGGCCTGAAATGAACATTGTTGCTTTGGCAGCAGCCTGATTAGCTATCAAACTAACAGCCTGAGGTGCAGTCAACAAGCCCTCATAATCACCCAATATCTGCAAGCTGGTAACTAAATCCTTGTGACGCCTTCCCTGAACCTGTTTTTCTTTGCTTTGATTGGTAGGGCTGTGTTCGGTTTCATCAATCAGTTCACTTTCCTCTTCCTCAATAAAATTAGCAACTGTAAGTGTCGTAATAGACAATAACATGCACATGCAAGTATCCAGGCGAGGCACAGGACCCTCACAGAGATCCCTCTCCTAAAAAGAAGAAAGATGAAGGCAGATCAATGTAAATATCTAAAACAGAAGTTATATAGGATATAGGGAAATCTTTAGAATGATGCTTCCTGAGATCCAACTGCATTCTAGTCTAGATAGGGGACCGAGTTCATACATGTGTCTTCCTGAAATTATAATATTTAAACATTTTATATATGTATGAGTGTCAGGCAGCAAGATAGATAAAGAATCACACAAACATTCAGCACATGTAAATTCCTTAAAGAAAACACGTACTTCCTTGTTAAGTCTGCACTTCTTTTTGGTGAATAAAGACATTTCTAAAAATATTTAAAAGAGGTTTGAATATTCATCTTCAAGTGTTCAGCATGCCTAATTATCATAGGTGTGTCCTACTGGGTGGGAAATAAAGAAGAATTAAATTCCAAAGAAGGAGATGAGAAGAAAGTTAAAGCTTAATTAGTGCTTCATACAACTTCTTTACAGACTGCCATATCATTTCTCAATATTTCCTTTGTTCAATACATAAAGCGGTTAATCTGTCTCATTCCCAATCCCCATTTCAAGCATTCGTCACACAATGTATATCAGACGATGTAGATTTTAGACCAAGATTTTAGGTCTTGATTCCTTCGTAAGGATCACAGTCAAAACCAAAAGAGATTTTCCAATACCTGGGCAAGTTTTAACACAAGTTTTACAATAGCTCAAAGTAGGATATTTCCAACAAAATAGAATAAATCAATGGTTAAAGGTAAACATTACTTTCTTACAAAATTAATTCCTACCCTTTGCACTTGTCGTAGAGCTGCAATCCATAAACCTAAAAATGTATCGTGCCATGTGGTACCATTAACAGCCTGCAGAGCCTTTACTAAACCTGCAACAGTAATTCTTGTTCAATTACACTGCTTAGAAGAACTGAAGTCTCTTCCACTCCAGTTAAATCAATGATAAGCATTAGATTACAAAAATTGACTCCTACCAGTAAGAATTTCAACAGCACTAGTTGCAGCCACTTGTGATCCATCCATAGCATCTTCCAGAAACAGATCAATAGGGAGCCAAAGTGCAGACCAACCAATCCCATGCAATTGATTAGAAGATGATATCAGAGACCCAGAAACCATGACAGCATGAAACTCTTGCCCTGACATTGCTTTGCATTCTCGAGACAGAACTTTACGAGTATCAGATGTCAACTGCAGAAGGGTCTCTGGAGTTATGTGTTTTGAATTCCTCAAGACTGCTGATTTTGCTGCAAGCAGTTGGATTCGCTGAATGAAACCTCCCCAATGTGATGGCCTACAAGGGGAAAAGATTTATGTCTCAAGTATCTTCTATTCATTAGATTTCTCAAAATTCTAATTGGACACTCTGAGTTTATTTACCCACATTACTGCAGTGATGTTAGGTATTATTTGGTTGAAAATGACAAGCCACTCAATGAACTGCTTGTTTTTCAGTTCTCACTTATGAATATAAGTTCTTACATGTTTCGACATGCCAAGTATAGAATCCTTGAAGTTGCTTTGTTTTGCAAAAACTCTCCAATTATCTCAATAGCCATTGCAGTATTTACTTTCTGCAGCCCTTCATTGTGATCTGCTCTCTTCTCGCTAAAGCTATCATGACCTTCTATATCCATATCTTGCGACCTGGTTGGCCATCTAGACTTCTTTTCTGGGGTAAGTTCCAGCAACCCTTCATCATCTAAAGATGCATCAAGTAACTGCCATACAACTGAAAAGACAAATTCAACAAGAAGCACCCCAGGCTCACACACTTGAAGGCCATATATCTGGGAAAGATGAAGAACATCATCAATGGATTTCATGATCCTGTAATTTCATCCAAAATGTATTTCAGTACTTATTTAATCTACAGAAGAAAGGTATCTAACAGAAACAAACATAAAAAAGACCACTTAACAACAAGGTCTGCGTGCTAGGGCTGCGCTTTTGCGCTTTAAATATATTTTCTCTTACTTATCAAAAAAAGACTTCCGAGTTTTTCTTTAGGTATGTTAACAAGAACTTCTATAACATTAACTGATTTTCAAAAGTGAAAACTTAAGGGAAAATTAAATCCAAAGACAAAGAGTATTTCATCAGTACAACAAAGGGTTTTTCAGTTTTTTGGGGGGAGGGGGGGAGGGGGAGGGATCGGATAGTAATGAACTTTCCAAAGGGCAAAACCTCTTAAACAAACTTTATTAAGAGGAAATAATAGAGCATGGACACAATCATTCATTATCAACGAAGACGCCTTCAGGATTGTCCGGACAGGTAGCACTGCAGAGCACACTCACAATGTTGAAATTCATTGTTTTACTGTTTTCTCTATGTAATATTCAAGTGAGCATCAACAAGCTACTTATTCAACCAAGTACTGACAAATCATACTCTAAAAAGTGTTCTGATATTCTTAATCATATTTACGGCAGTGTGTTGGGACACTTTTTTGGTTGTTGCCCACGTGTTAGAAATCAGATGGACAACCCCCAATAAAATATGAGGATTGTGATGGGGATCTTGTGAGCTCTCTTTTAATAAAACTTTGGTCTAAAATCATGATCCACTTTGAGTTGGCCTCTAAGATCATGCCACGTGGACTAAAAGGAAAAAAAAATCAGCAGCCCTCAACACAGTGTTACATATAATTAAAGTTAGTAGGGGTGATGCCGTAAAACTGAGAATTCTGAACATGCCTTCCTAAAAGGACTTTCTGGGACATTTAATAACTGATATCATAATTGAATATTAGGTTGAGATGGATATTTTTACATCAAAAACTTGTATTAGTAGAATGCCAATTGACATTAGAAAACAGCCACTGCTGCATAAGGCAAGCCAACTAATGGGCATACTAAGGAATTAAAAGTGCAAAATCTAATAACACAAGGACAAATCACTAAGATCTTTCTCATTTAGCACTCTTGTCTTGTGAGGTTTTTGAGTTTTCTTTGTATAGCTTTTAAGCCAACTTAACTTTTCTTAGAGATAGCTATGTATCATAGGCCCACTGATACTAAATATTGAATGTAACACTGACAAAGAGACCATCAACCCATATTTGTACAACAAAATAAGAAAAAGTTGAGCCTTACATTTGATTAATTTGGACCATGGATTGGAGATGCAAATGAAAATGCATGTCGCTTGACGAGTTCCATATATAGTCTATATGCTCCAGGCTGGTTTTGCCGATTTGGAATGACCCTGTCGCAGACATGAAAAGCAGCAGATAATTCAATCAGTGGAAGAGTGCACATAGCCAAATGATTAAACAGAAATGTTTATAGGGCAAAAAATAAAGGACCCGGTTCAAAGTGGTTCGACATACAATGGGACACACACTCCGGCCAAATATATATATATAATATATATATATATATATATCTTTGGATACAAAAAGCTGCACTTCAGCAAACTTCCTTCCACAAAGTCACAAATGAAAAAAAATGAAGAAGAAGAAGAACTAATTGACAATGGTAAGAATGACAATCAAATATAAACTATACAAAGTTAAAAAAACAAAGAAAAAATCCTTCAAAACAAAACCAACATATACTGAAACATAATTCAAGCCAAGTCACCTACTCAAACACCTTAAAAAAATCACTACCAAAAATCCCAAGTAGCTTCACCTGCACGCCAAACCATACACAAACACATTCTTAAGAATAAGAAGAAAAAGCAAACAGAGGACCTGATGGAGAGGAGGGAGAGGACGAGCATGGGAGGAGCGATCTTGACGGCCAAGGCCTTCTCGAGGAACTTCCACGTGATGGGCACGTGATTGCCGAAGCAGATATGGGAGACGAGGAGATGGGCCAGGTCCACCGAGGGCAGGCCCACACCGGCGGCGGTCAGGCTGGCGCTTAGCTGCATCGCCCAGAGAAGCGCGTCGCTGTTCTTGTCCTGCGCCGTCTTGGTCAGCTCCAGCACCCCCTCCCACAGTTCACTTGCCTCCACCGACAACCCCATCACCGTCCGATCCTTCTTCTTCTACTTCTTCTTCTTCTAATAATCACAAAAAGTCAGATCCTTCGCAAAGCTTCATTGAGACTTTGGGAGGCGCGTATCTGGGACAACTCAAATTTTTGCCTGAAAGTTGCTCTGGTTGACTGTAAACTGTAAAATATGACTTGTTCTTAAGAATTTAGAAACAAGGAATAAAGAAAAGAAGAGGGCACGACAGCACGAACATAGGTGAATGTATGGTCGCTGTTTGTTTTTTGGGTGAATATGGCCCACGAAAGCTTGGAACTAGCAGCACTTGAAATTAACAATGTCGGATGTCACTGTCAGGGGATCGGTTTTCGTCTACCAATTAACTTCCTAGTGCGTGTCCGAATCTTATAATCTTTCGCATATAATATATAGGACACAAATTTTTTCTCATATTTTTATAAATGAGTTGAAAGATTTTTTTTTTATAATTGTTGTAATTGTTTTTAGGGAGTTGGAACAAATGTCCTCCAACTTGAGTTGCAGGAAATTTGTATCCTAATATATAAGGTGTTGCCGATTTTTTATACAGCTTAAGTGCTGTAGTTTTTACTACAGTACCTATGCTGTAACAGAAACAAAGGATCCAAAAAAATTTAAATAGATTTGAGCCTTTGTTTTTGTTACAACATAAGTGATGTAGTAAAAACTACAGAACCTAAGCTATATTCGCCGATTTCAACTCTATTGCATTTTCAGCTAGATTGCCTATGTTTTAGTCATTCAAAATACTTTTTTGTTTAATTTTAGATATTAATTTTTTAATACAAATTCTAGCGGATCATTTATTTAACTATTTATTTTCTTTAAATATTAAATTTTAATACTATTTTTATTGAAAAGAAGGAGAGAAAAAAAGGAAGAGGGGATGGATAAAGAAAAAAAATAAAGAATTGTAGCAAAATTTTTATTTTGAAGCATCTGTCGGAGAGCCAAAAGGGCTCATTATTTAGGTAATATGAGCATTTTAAAGCATATGTTGGAGATGCTCTAAATATCTTCTTTGATTTTTAATATTTTTGCACTATTTAATTTAGAAGGAAAAATGTTAGACTTACACAATATTCTATAAAAAAAAAATTAAAAAAAAAATAGAAACCAATTATATTGTGTCACATCATTATATAAGTTTTTTTTTTTTTTTTTGTAAAATATTTTATAAGCTTAACATTCCTCATTTAGGACAACCATTACATGTACATCTCTTATATATTTGAGGCCTATCTCTTTTGTAAATCAACCATTAAATTTGTAAGAAATTGTTCAATAACTTTTTTAAAAATAAAAATTGACACTTCAATTGAAAGTACCGATTGATATATTCTCTATCGAAAACCAATGAACATATATATCAAAAGAATAATGCTTGGTGTCAATTTTTTGGGTCAATCTTTGGTATTTTTTATTTTTTATTCTTTATTTTTTGCAAAAATGATGGACCTCTTTTTGTAAAAAATTATAGAGCTCTTTTTTTTTTTAATTGCAAAATTTTGTAAAATAAATAAATAAAAAATACTAAAGATAGACACCAAACATTTTCTCATATCAAAAACCATGTTATCATGTCCTGCATGCCTGCAAACAAACAACACAAAAGCTTAAAATAGGGTGAAGGGGTCGCCACCCTCTACTAGGGTGGAGATATGTCAAGCAACCCCCCCACCCTTAGAAGTAGAGATGTAAAGGCGGGCGGGTAATAATCGTCTGCTAATCGCTTATAATAACTAACCACATAACTTTTTTTGTAGGCGGTTGAAAAAAATCGCTAATCGTCTAAGGCGATGATGTTAGTAGTTTTAAGGTTATGCGAAAGCGATTAATAACCGCTAACCGTCTACTGTTATATATATAGAGTAATGATTAAGGATATACAACCGGTTGCAGTTATGGTTATTCCCTACAAATCGCAACCACAACCATAGTCCCCAGTTATTTAATTTTAAACAACTGTAATCGATCTACCGGTTGCGGTTGCCACTAACAAGGTCATTTGGATATTCTTTTAATTTTTTGAGCTATTTTAAACTCATTTTTTTATTATTTTTAGAGCTATTTTATATTTCCATAAAATATAAATAACATAAAAATTAAACCTCCATAATAAAATTAATTGTACTACATAATATAGTTTTTTAAGTTTTAAATTATTGTTTGTTTAAAATTTTATTTTTAATATATATTTAAACTGGTTATCCGATTATTAACCGGTTTTTCCAATACCTATAACTAGAAATGCAACCGGCCTAAGTGGTTATCCGATTGTGGTTATTTTCAATTATTAGCAGTTAATCATTGCCTCGCTTATACACTCCTAGTAATTAAACATGTCAACATTTATATATATCTTGTGTCCATCAAAATTGATGAAGCTTTTAAAATCATTATTGGATCAAAAGTCAATAATTAATTATTATAAATCCAATGATAATTTTAAAAGCCACGTTGATTTTTAATGGACACAAAGTATACATAGAGTTGAGAATCATATAATATAATATATATATATAATTATATATTATAGTATAATATAATATTTATATATATATATATATATATATATATCCTTACTTAAAGGTATATAAAAAAGTGTGAATGTATCGTAAATAGTGCATTTTATTTGATAATATAGTTTTACGCTTTTACCCTTTTTATTTCTTCTTAATTGTTAAATCAGACAGGGTTATTTTTGTCTTTCATAATTTGCCCTTATATTTAAAAAGTCATTAGTTAAATCAAGATACATTCAGTTATCTTCTTTAAGAGTTACGAACAAAAATAACCATATATTCAGTTATTTTCTTCAAAAGCTATAAACAAAAACAAACATCTTTATTTTATTTTTCATTAGAATTCACAAGTACTGCTCATAAAACTTCAATCCCAAGTAAGTTCTACGGGTTTTAAATTTATTTGTCAAATACGTTTTGTGCTATGGTGATAAATTTATCCATGGAGAATAAATACGAACACCCCCCTTTGATATTTTTCTTTTTCTTTGTGAAATTGATTATGGGCTGAAGAAAATCATAGGCTACGTGTAGAGTTCATGAGTGATTGAGATGCAATTTTTTTTTCCTCTTGTTTGAGAATTTAGTCACAAACTTTATGAAATTTTGGAGAATCCTGTAACCTATCTCGGTCTCAACTCAACTGATTTGAAACAAATTTGTTAGGTGGCCTCAAATTACAGGGAATAACTGATGTGGTTAATTTGTTTTTTCTTCTTCATTGAAATTCACAAATACTGCTCATAAAACTTCAATTCCAAATAAGTTCTACGTGTTTTAATTTGTTTTTTCTTCTTCTTTGATATTTTTCTTCTTCTTTGTGAAATTGTTTGCGTCACGTTAACATTTTTTTTTTTTTAAAAAAAAACAATTTAAGGATGTATTATAATGAAAAAACATTTGTTAAAATTACAATCTTATGTTCCTATAAGATGGTTGAGATAAACCCATAAACATGAATATGCTATATATTTTTTAATACCCTTTGATTTGAAGTAACGATATATGTTTACTATCTAAATTAACTCTCTTTAATTTTTTTGTATAATCTAGATATTGAATATACTCTATAATATAATATAATTAATATATGTTATTAAAATCATGATGTAAACAATTATAGTGATATATATATAACAACCGAGAACCAAGCACGTGCAATACTCGTGTTATCCCCACTATATATATAAAAAAACCATAATGGCATTTTTTTTTGGTTGCAAGTTAAAACGGCGTTCTTTTGGGTTTACATGCCTCTGGCCCTTACTATATATATATATATATATATATATGGCATTTTTTTTTATTTTTTTTTGTAAGTAAAACGGCGTTGTTTTGGGTTTACATGCCTCTGGCTCTTACGTTTGTTTTTTTATCTTTCTCATTCGTTCTCTTGACTGTCTCACGCGGCCCCTCTCCTCTGTTTTTGTTTTTTCTTTTCTCTTCTCATTCATTCTCTTGCTGTCTCACGCCGCAAACAGCCGCACACTCAACTCTCAAGACTCAACACAGCCGCAAACTTTCATTCTCTGAGAGCGTCTGCAGCCTCTCAGCTCTCATCTCCCTGCCGGTAGCCACTCTCAGTCTGTTACACAGCCACGCAACTCACGCAGTGAAGCCTCTCAGAGCTCTCACGGTCTCACGCAACCTCTCACTCTCACTCTCACCGAGTCAGCCGCCCGGCCAGGAAGAAGAAGAAAGAAGCAGAAAAGGTAAGCTCCGAAGTTGGGCTTTAATTTTGCATTTCTGAAATTCCAAGTACGAACCTTAGACTCTTTGCTTTAATTTTCTTTGATTTTCGTTTCTCTCTGAAATTGAGACAAATAAGAGCCCAAGTCCCTCTTTTTGATGGATCCCGAAATCTTTGACTCTTTAGGGTTTTAATTTGGTTGCTTTATTTTTTCGTACCGTTTGAATGTTCTTCTATAAAGATTTCATTCGTCCAAAAATAAAATTGCGAATTGATGTTCAGTTGTATTTAATCAAGCAAATCATTTTGTTTTATTGATTTAAATCGAAGGGGAATTCCGGAATTGTATATATCTTTTCTGTGTTTACTGTTTATAGGTTTTGATAAGTAATTAATTATGCTAATAGGTTTACAGGCAATGAATCAGGCCCAAAAAAGGCTAATTTTTTTTTAAAAAAAGGACAAAGCGAGCCCAAATTGAGATTTAGCCTTGCTCAGTAGTTGCTCCTTTCATTCTTACCCGAACCGATATTTTCTCCCTTTCCCACACTGGTGCTGTGTGGTGTGGGCTGTTGCGGCGGGTTCATCGGTGGGCTGCGGATCCGCTGTTGTTCGTGATTTTGGTGAAAGAAAGGGGCGTTTGGTTATAGGCTCTCCACACGCCAGGTGTGCTTCTTTATTCCAAACCTAGTACGAGCATAAACTTATTCTAGGGTAGGAATTGTTGTGTTACTATTTTGCTGTTTATTCTAGTGTAGGGATTGTGTTACTATTTTTGCTGTTGGTATTGGAGAATGTTTGGCTGTGGGATTAGAAAAACCAAAAACAAAATAGAAAGATTCAATTGTTTGATTTATTTTTCGTATTTTATAGAGGAAAATCTAGTGTTTGCTAGTGTAATAAGCAATCCTAGGAAAGTGCCAATACAGTTCATTAAGGAAAATAAATTGTTTTAGGGATTGTTGTACTATTTTGCTGTTGGTATTGTAGAATGTTTGATTGTGGGATTAGAAAAACCAGAAAAAATAGAAAGATTCAATTGATTGATTGGTTTATTTTTTGGATTTTATAGAGGAAAATCTAGTGTTTGCTATTGTAATAAGCAATCCTAGGAAAGTGCCAATACAGTTTATTAAGGAAAATAAATTGTTTTAGGGATTGTGTTACTATTTTGCTGTTGGTATTGTAGAATGTTTGGTCGTGTGATTAGAAAAACCAGACAAAAAAAAGAAAAAAAATAGAAAGATTCAAATGATTTAATTATGAAATTGCAAATACAGTTTGTTAAGGAAAATAAATTGTTTTTAAGCAGATGGCGTTTAGAGGGCGAGGGCGAGGACGAGGAGGACGTGGGTTTGGAGGTGGTTTCAGTTACGGATATGCTAAACAAGAGGCATTTGAGCTTTTTCCTGATATCGAACTACCTCAGATACCAACCGTGACCAAGGAGCAAGAAGCCTTAATAAGGGAGCAAAGAAAGCTAGAAAACTTTTGGAAAACTTCTCCCTATTATCTTGAGGAGTCCGTTTCCAAAGAGAGTATATTTTCTGGCAGTCTCCACAAAAAGAGGCAAAGTGACGAAATAGAGAGATATTCTGACCGCACAAAGCCAAACAACAAAATAGTCCGTGATTCTCTTAGTCAATTTTTAGTTCCCAGTAGATTTCCTAAGGAACTTGTTGAAGATTCGAAAGGGCGACAGCCAAGCAGAAAAAGAGTTCGATGGAATTTAGACTCGGAACTGCAGAAGTTAGATCATTTAGAGAAGCTTGAACAAATGGCTGAGGGCGAAGAGGGTAAAAAGGACAAGAAAGGAGGCCAAGATGGGGATGAAGATGAAAATGAGGAAGAAGACATTGCTGAAGAATCTAGTGATACTGATGAGGATTACCATCAGAACATAGATTTCGATGACGATGAAGATGATTTTATTGATGCTGATGGCGACGGTGGTGAAGACGAAGGTATTTATTAATTTGGTTCTCATAATGTATCTTGCAAACTTTTGATTATCTAGCTTAGTTTGAAATCTAAGGAGATAAATTTTTCTGAAGCCCTTGAAGAGAGTAATATTTGTTTGAATAATAATGTTTAAGCCGGGCTTCAAACAAATTTTTATACTAAAATCAAAACATTCAATCATATGTAAACTTCATACTAAGATAAACAAAATGGTGCAAGTAAACACCAACTTCGACGTTTTAATTTCTCGTCTTTTAGTTAATTTGAAAGACTTGCCCATCAAGTTTTCTCCATATATATTAATGGCTACGGAGCTCACATAGTCCTCCAAGCTTGCCCATTTCTTTCTAACACAAAAAACCAAGGATTATCAGCGCCCAAAAAGCACCAGGATATATAAATGAAGGAAATGTAACATCAGGTTATGCAGTATCAGGCAAAGTCTTTCCCAGCGTTGGCATGGCCGCATTGGTGAATCATTTTTTTTTTTTTCAAATTTATAAGGATATTTTTGTCTTATAGAAAAAAATTTAGGGTTATTTTTGTCTTTTTGTTGACTTTAGGAGTATATTGATATTGTTTTAGTAGTTTAGGAAGATATTGACACAATTAGTAATTTAAAGGTACATTGACAATATGATAATAGTTTGAGGGGAGAATGCCTAATTTTTTCCTTTTTTTTTTGAAGAATAATGGGACAGTTGAATTGGAATAATTCTAAAAGTCTTTTTTGTGTTCTTACAAAAATGTAGTAATTTTTAAAATTATAATTTAATCAAAATTTAATAGTAATTAATTACAAGTCTAATAGTAATTTTAAAGTCACGTCATTCTTTCAAAAAAGACAACTTTACATGTATATAACATGTTGACGGCTAAAAACAAATTTATCCTCGTACTAGATGATGCTAATTTGCCCATTAAGCCATTCATATCATTCAACATAAACCTTTAAAATTACTTACAAAAAAAAAAACATAACATTAAAATCAAAATATCTGCTGTATGCTTTAAGCCTTTAAGGGTGTTTTGATCCATTCAATTAAAATAAGCCAATCATAACTACTGGTCCTGCACAACTTTGAATCCATCTACTTGACCTAGGCCTTGGAGTTACTCTAGCAAAAAATTGAGGTCGCGATCGTCACAGTATACCTATTGCACATCATAATATTTGGTTTTCCTATTGTTGGTTTTGGATTTTTTATTTTTTTTATTTTTTATGTGTGTGGGGGTTGAGAGGTTTCAGCTGTTATATTCATGTGCTGTCTTTTGCCATTGACACCAACTAATTTGGTAGCAAATATTACCATAGTATGTGAAGAATATTTTCATAATATATTGATAATATTCTGTCATAAATATGGCAATACGCTAACGTATGAGAATATATAATAAAGTAAATATACATGTTAAGTTGTCAACTCTACGTTTATTTTATATTCACTGAAAATTAATGTGACTTTTAAAATTATTATTGGATCAAAAGTCAATAATAATTTATCACAAATTTTATGGTGATTTTAAAAGTTATATAAACTTTTAATAGGCATAAGGTGGACATAAAATTAACATGTATCATTACTTTATATATTATTATACTAACATCCCCTCAAACTATAAAAGGTGAAGCTAACTTGAATTTGAAAATAAAATTATTGAATTTGAGCATCTCGGTTGATGAGATTTTGTGAAGATATTAGACTTTGGAAGAAAATGATTGTAAATGTAAAATACCTTGCTGAAAATAATGTCATACGAAATGACAATCAATCGTGAGAAATAGTAACACTTGGCAATTTAGTTATTCAAGGACAAAAGAGAAACCGAGCCAAAAAAAAAATAAAAATTAAAAAGACTCACAAGAATATGTTTTCAAAGTTTCCATATATAGATTAGGTGATGTTAACCATTTATGGGTCAGTGATACCATTTAGTTAAGAAATCCTATGACTGATATATATATATATATAATTTCATGACTAGTTCACCCTATTCTTTAATGCTCTTCTTTAATTCTATGTAATAAATTTTTCACAAATTGATTAGTAGAAAATTTTTATAAATTAGTTTTTAAAAATGATATTTATTTTTTAAGTATGTGAGAAATATATATATTTTTTATTAATGCTATTAAAAATATATATGAGAAGTACATGCTATTAAAAAAATATGTATTTTTTATATACTAAGAACGTATATCACTTTTAAAAGTTGGTTTATAAAAATATTGGAAAATTTTGTCCTTAATTCTATACCTAATTGTTCTGAAAATAATAATCCATCCGTGATTGAGTCTCGCCCGGGGGAAAAAAAAAAAAAACCGAGTCTCATTAAAGAAGTACTTGCCTTTTATAAAGAGGCAGTCATTCGAGCACAAAGAAAGAGTAATTAAAACATAGGGTTTTATATCTCTTTTCTACCCACAACGGTCGTTCTTGATCGCTACGAAGAAAACAAAAGGTTCTCAAATTCTCTCTTTTGTTTTCCTTTTTCTTCTATGCTTTCTTATTATGGTTTGTTCGATATTACAATTTTAAAAATAGTAATTTTAAAAAGTGCGATTTGAAAACGTAGTAAAGCGTTTAGTAAAATCACAATTTGATCTTTAAAATTACAGTTTAACCTTTAAAATTTTGCATTTAAAAAAAAATATTTCCTTACCTATGATTTGAAAACTCAGCATTTTTAAAACGCAGTTCTCAAACGATCAATTTTTTTGTGATTTAGTTTAAAATTGTACTTATTGTCTATGAAATCGCAATTTCGAACACACCCTATAATCTCTTTAGTAAAAAAAAGCTTGACTACTCAATATACCAGTAAGTGATATCGTTTTTTTGTTTTTTTTATTCAAAAGTGATAGAGCTATTTAGTAGAGTCGCGAATGCATTTTTTAATATCTTACTTTTGTCTATTATGTCTGTTTGTCTTTGGCTATATGAGTTCTGCAATAACATTTTAAATGTGTTTTAAATATACGTATATGTTAAAGAAAAAGAAGGTTCTGAAATTCTCTCTTTATTTTTTATTTTTTATATTGTCCTTATTTTCTATTGTAATTTATATATTAACTTATTTCTATCCTAATATAAAAGAAAAAATCTATATTTGACAGGATTTCTTCCTATACTTATGAATTTTATAATAACCGAGAAAAATATATAGAAAAGATAGTTCTTTTATATTATATTATATTAGTATTTTTCAATTTTCATTTTTCTTTTTTTGGTCTGGTTATGTTCTTCCGTTTTAGTTTTTTTGTGCTTATTATTTGTAATAATTTATATATTATTTTTATTCAAATGACTTTTTTTTTTCTTTTGCAAATTTTACATTAAATTCATGAAAAATATGGTGAGAGAGAAAGTTTTTTATTCTTGTATTTTTTTTATGTAATGCACATTATTTACATGCTTAATTGATGGGTGCCATTGGGTTTCAAGACTACATCGGAACAGAGAAAAGTATTAAGCAGTAAAAAGACAATTCTTTTCAATTATTCGTATTTTTCCTTTTTCATTTTTTGTCTTTAATTTATAATTTATTTTTATTCAAATTGATTAATTTTTCTTTCGTAAATTTTACAATAAACAAAATATTATAGAAGTAATTAAAATTTCAAAGATATATATATAGATTAAGAACTCGTATAGAAGGACTTGCCATATTTAGGAAATTTCTTGGCTTGCTAATCAACGGAAATCAATTTCCATTTGGGGTTAAAAAAATCTTTTCCTTTTGCAGAATAGCTCATGAGGCATATCTCTATATATTTGAAGGAATTTCTGCCGTAAACTTTTCTTTGTCTTCTTCAAGATCCAACTAATCAATCTCCATTAGGGTTTTTGAGGCATTTTGCAGTTATTTTCAATGGAAGCCAAGCCTGCCTTTCTTCCGGTATATATATATATATATCTACAATTTTGTTACAGAAAATCCTGAATCATCAATCTCTTTTTATTTAATTTTATAAAATTCAATCATATATATCTTTTTTGAATGATCGATGTTCTTTGATTGATATTTTGCAGACTTGTGTGCTTCAAGTGAATATTAATTGTTGCAAGGCATGTCCTATGAAACTGAACAAAAAGTTGCAAAAGAGCTTTGGTACATATTCTATTTTTTAGAACATTATTTTACATTCCAATTTTCCCTACTTTATATGAATGAATTATTCTAATTGGTTCTTATCTTTAATTAATTTTATTTTGATATATATTGTTATTATTATTTTAGGAGTGAGTTCTGTCTACATAGATAAAGAAAAAGATCTCGTTATTGTTTGTGGGAACATAGACCCAGCCAATATCATTGAGGCCATAAAAAAGATTGGGAAAAAGAAGGCAGTGATTTTGTCCTATAGGAAGGAACCCCCTCTCGAAAAACTTAATCACCATGAAGAAGATGATTTTGGGAAGGTAAATCCAACTAAACTCGTGGATTCAGTAAAAAGGACTGGAAAAACAAAGATTTTGTCCAGTGAAAAGTTAGGCAATACTGCCCATGAAGATGATTCTAATAAGGCAAACCCAATCAAGCTTGTTGAGCCAGTAAAAAAGATTGAGAAGAAAAAGGTAGCGTTCCATGAAGATAATTCTGGTAAGGTAAACCCAACCAAGCTCGTGGAGCCAGTAAAACAGTTTGGGAAGAAAAAGGCAGATCAAATCCATGAAGATGATTTTAGTAAGGAAAACCCAACCAAGCTTGTGGAGGCAGTAAAAAAGATTGGGAAGAAAAAGGCAGAAATTTTTTTTGTTGGTCGAGAGAAAACCCATGAAGATGATTCTTGTAAGAAAAACCCAACCAAACTCGTGGAGCCAGTAAAAGATATTGGGAAAATGAAGGCGAAGTCTGCAGAGATTTTATTTGATGACAAAGAAAAGGTACCTAATCACCAGTTCAACAAGACACATAGTGCCCATTGGTATGATTCTGATTCTAGTTTGGATGACGATGATGATCATGTGGTTCACAATGAAAGTTGTGAATTTGCCCATCATCAGGATCATCATAATATTCATAAAATGAAGTCGAGGCACCATGACCATGTCCATAAACCGCATAGGCATAGTCACCTGCATCCACAACCTTACAACGTTCATGGCAATGGAGAGAATATTAATGGAGGCAGGCTGTTTGGCAAACCTCCAACTGCTGCTGCAAGCGGAGGCTGCGGGCATATTTCGACAGGGTCGCCTCCAGTTAGACCACCGCATGGGTATCAGGGTTATCACCATCAGACGCCGCCACCACTACCACCATCACCACCACCTGGTTATTATGATTGTGGCTATGAACCTTACTATAAAGAGCCGGATCCACCAGTTGGGAATTCCGTCTACCACTCTTTAAGTGATGATAACACTAAAACATGCACTGTAATGTGAGCTGCTACAACATTGCGTTGCTTGGCTTTGGGTTTATTTACAAAGGATTTTGTGTCACATGTTCTATAAGCATATGGTCTTAGGATTTTATTAATGTGATCTATCACAGTTTTTGAATAAATATGAGTATTTTGTATTATAATATTTTCAAGTGAATAAGAGCCAAATGTAATCTTAGAGCTTTATCATGTGAACACGTAAATCATAGACCGAATCATGTAAAATTTTTTATCTTTATTTTATTTTTATTCCGCTATTTATTTTATTTTTCTATTTCATTCTTAATTTCTTCATTCATTAGGAACATTTGCAATGAAGTTGTGATACTAATTATTAAGTCCAAAATTTAATTACAAACTTCATGTTTAAAGTACTTTTGGCATTAGATTTTTACTAAAAGTGTGATTTTAATTGTTTGGGAGTGCGTTTTTAAAAAATTACAATTTGAAAATATAGAAAGAATTTTCAAAGATAATAACGGAATTGAAAGAATTTCCTTCGACCAATACCTTGTGTGTTTAGAATCATATGCTTTTTTAATAGCACTAATACAGTTTGAGAAAATTCTATTAAAAAACCGTATACTTCTCTTATATGATAAAAGAACATATGACAGTTTTATAAATCGAAATAGAGAAAATTTTTACAATGTAGTTTTCTAATTTGAAGGAAAAATCTTTTTTTACATGTAATTAGCTTTTTACTGATGAGTAATTTCACACAGGATGATTCAAATTGATATTTTTTTTTTTCCTTTTTCTTTCCGGATATAAGCTATTTGCTTTTGAGTTTTATGACAATTACAACCAATTAATCTGGCTGAAACCCATAACAAATCTCTAGGTTAATCTCATATATAGTGGAAGTTGTAGTACCATTGGCTATCATCACTAGTATTCTAGCCAATTTTGAAATTAACATATTTAACTCAGTGCAATGGAGAAACGAATTGGCAAGTCCCAGGGGCAGGGGCAGCTATGTTAAAATCTTTTTTTAAGTAATTCTATCGTGAAAATTTAAATTAAGGCAATTGAAATTTTATCATTCAAAATACAATTGGCAGAAAATATATAGAATTAAAAAAATTATTTTTTTTTTTAAAAAGTTATTAAATATAATAAATATTTAATTTAATTAAGAGTTTATTGTGAATGCCATTATGAGATATTTTAAGATTTAACTTATATAAGAACGAATATCTTAAATTCAAACCCTATTTTTTTCTTTTTTAATTCACCTCTAATTTTCAAATAATATTTGAGAAATTAAATAGTAATATTTTGGATTTTAAAAAACTCTCCACCCATATAAAAAACCCTAGCCTCACTCAACGTGGCAGAGTCTGCGAGTATTCTACCTTTTACAGCTCTTTCTTTTTAACAGCTCTTTCTTACTTGGACACTGCGTGATCCCCGCCACTTTCAGATTCTCCATGGACTTCGAAGTAGAAGCACAGGCAGCAGACTTTCCCAAAACCCGAGCCACAAGGTCCCATTTATCTCTTTTTCTCTCACCCATTTGCCTTGGTTTGTCCATTCATGCAATGTTAGAACTGTGGTGCGCATCTATGTTCAGTAATTAGTAATACAGCTTCTGGAGGTTATTAGCTTGCTGAGAAAATGCCTAACAAAGAAAATGTATTTTAGTTTTAATTTTCTTTTTGTTGGGGGAGGGGGGGTTGGGTGGGGAAATTAAATCATCCATTGTTTGTTTAGTCTTCTATAAGTACTTTTGTTGCTTTTGAAAGTAGAATTTTCTGTGATTTGTACATTCATGCAATGTTCAGTAATGTACTAGTGTATGACTTTTAGTATGTCTTTTTATTAAAAGAGGTGCGATAGGTTTCTCCGGATAGTTGAGAAGGGTCAGGATTAACGGAATCAAGAGTATGATTAACTAGACTATATTTTCATTTTGTTATAACTAAGAATTGGTGGTTTTCCGAATCTTTATCTATGTTAAGGAACATAGAACTGGTCTATTATTGAAATCATTCTTTTTTTTTGATAAGTATTTGAAATCATTCTTATTAACCATACATTCATTTGTGGTTTGTTTTTGTTGTTGCTGCTGCTTAAGCCCTGGCGTTTGTACTTTGACGCTCTATGTATTTAGGTACACCAAGATAGAACACTGTTTGTGAACTCAGATTTTTTGCAACATGGTAGAGAATCTCATCAAATCACTACATCTAATCTATTTACTCCCTAATGTTATGGATTGCAATTTCTATTATATGATACAATCTGTAAATGCTACAACTGTAAATTGATTTTCATAATCATTTTACTTATGCTTTTACCATTAAACCAAAACTTCTTATAATATTCATTTGAGTAATGCTACTTTTTATACCCATTTTACACCGGCTGACGTGGCGTATTTTAAGTGGCTTTCTTGAGACTTAATTCATTTTATCATTTTGATGATTTGAATATAACAACTGATTCTTGTTTATAAGAAAATATTTTTAAATGTTTATGATGTCAAGGTCTGACCCTGGTAGAATGCCCGGTCAGAGCTCTGAACCTTGAACCTCTCACTTTTCTAGTTCTCTCAATGGTCTGATTATTAAAACCAAGTTTTCCCCCTTGCATTGGTATAATTCCTTATGTACAACATTAGAATGAATCACATACTATTTATAGTCTTTCATCTTCTCATGTTATTGAACCCTATTCTTTTAATGGTGTAGAAAATTTGAAAACATAAGAATAATAATAAAGCAACTTGACAAACTGTACAATTTGATGTATCCAAGTGAATGATTGCTCTGAGGTTTTTTGTCTCAGTTGCACATGTAACATATTGTGCTGGTTCCGAATTCTTGAAGGATTTTTTACACATTTTTCTTCTGCAGGCACAAATGTTCTGCATGCTACAAGCTGTATAACAAAAAGGAGCATCTTGTTGAGCACATGAAGGTCTCATACCACTCAGCTCATGAGCCTAGATGCGGGGTGTGTCAGAAGCACTGCAGATCTTTTGAATCACTTAGAGAGCATCTTACTGGTGAATTATTAGTTCATATGCGTTCTGATTCAGATTATTGTGTATTTGTTCTAATTCACCTCTTAATTTGCTTGACTCGGATTTTGTTTCCTTTTTTTTTTTTTTTTTTTTTCTAAAAATGAAAATTCCTGTATCGTTTAGGTCCATTGCCAAATGCAAATTGTTCAAAGATTTTCTCTGAACAAGGTTGTGATCTTTGCTGCAAAGTTCTTGATAGCCCCAGTTCTCTCTGTGAACATAAGAAAAGGTGTTGCCTATCTGCACCTACTCCAATTGTAAGTTTATTAGTGAGAACTTAAAGTACACCATACAAAAACTAGAAGTTTCATCATTTTCTGGTACTTGGAAATGTTATTGTCCTTTGATCAATCAAAAGAAGTCATAGCAGCAACTGTATTTAGACATGCAAACTTGGTCTTATAAATTGTGTGTTGAACTGTTGAAGGGAACAGTGAAAATGGTGTATTCAGATCCTACTGTTGTAAACCAAAATGGTGGTCCTGACGCAATTGCAATAGATTGTGAAATGGTTGGTGGGGGAAGTGATGGATCACTGGACCTTTGTGCTAGGGTTTGCCTAATTGATGGAGATGAGAATGTGATTTTTCACACTTATGTGCTCCCTCAAATTCCCATCACAAATTACAGGTAAATGTAAGCTCTATATTGTCTTTAATTTCTTGAGAAATATCACGAATGTATTTGCTGATCATTTTCATATTAATATTTTTAGATTTGAAATAACTGGGTTAACAGAAGAGCATCTAAGAGATGCGTTACCACTTAAGTTAGTGGAAGACAAAATTTTGCAAATTTTGTACAATGGAGAGTCTATTGGGAAGGCAAGGTTGGATGGTGGAAAGGCCAGGCTTCTTGTGGGGCATTCACTGGAGAATGATTTGGATTGCTTGAGAATGACTTATCCCAATCATCTGTTGAGGTTTTAGAACTCTTTCTTTATTCCTGAGTTAGTTAATGAAGCAAGCACATTTTAAAATTTCATCTTGAGAAATATACGTGATGCATGTGCAATTTATAATCTTATTTTTTTTAATGAATAAAAATCTTGATTCATGAAAGCTATAATCTAATCAATACATAATGAAAGTGGAAACCTCAAGCCAGGAGGGCGTGAGGTTTCACCATTTTTTTTTCTCATAAAATGGTCAAAACGATATCATTTTACTTATATTACTTTTTTAAAATTCATTTATAAAAAATATGAGGAATTTAAATACTATTCATACAATACTATATGTTAAACAATAAAATTTAAATTAATAATTTTTTATTTTTAGACTATTTTAATGATATCATGTTTTTTTTTAATATATTAAATTGAAGAATTTTTTCTTTTAAATAACCTAACATGGGTAATCTGCTAGTTTTGAATAAAACTCAAATCATGCCATATATGTTGCTCCAGGATCACCATATGCAATCAACTGAGCCAACCTCCTGTTTATTTCCTACACAATAGGAAGCACATTTTATGGAACTATTTACTTATCTTTTGGTAAAAAAAAAAATCGTCCTTAATTCATTACAGTGCATTCAAATTGAGCACTCTTGTTTCTCATAACATTTAATGAGTCTCCTTTTTGTTTGTTTTTTATAAGAGTATCTTCCGCAGACCTTTCATATGGCTCATAATAGCTACATATAGCTATTATGAGTCACTTTATCCTTCCAGCAGATACTTTAAAATGAAGCATCTCCATTTATTTTGCTTCTGTGAGCTTTCATAAATGAAAGTTAACTATACCGCCTTTTTAGTCTTTTCAGCAGATACTTTAAAATGAAGCATCTCCATTTATTTTGCCTCAGTGAGATTTCATAAATGAAAGATAACTATAACACCTTTTTAGTCTTTTTTTTTTAAAATTATTTTCTCTCCCCTCTCTCCCTCTATCTCTCATTCTCACTCAACTTTTCACAATAAAAAATACATTGAAAAGTAATATTTAAAGAAAGTAGAGGGGTGGGATAGATAATCTGTTGGAGTTTGTATTGAAAAACTAGTAGCTAAAATAAAAAAAAAAATGTATTTTCAGTAGCTAAAATAACCACTATTGCTGGAGATGCTCTAAAGTAATTAATGAGTCTCCTTTTTGTTGCCATGGGCTTGCCATAGGAATTCAAATATTATCAAGACTTAATTACTTATATGGACCTGAAGTGTTGTGAAGATTGGATTTGTTCCTTCAATTAGATAAGAGAATGAAATGGTTCCTTTTTTTTACAATTTTTTTTTTCCAAGCACATCTTAAACGTGTATTTGGATCATAGACTGATAAAGCATATACATATTATTCTTCTACCTCCTTGAATATTATCCATAGTTTCTAGGTTGCCAAAAATATCTGTGAAGTTTATGTTATTACTGTTTCTTGGCCAATATCAATTGAGCTAGAGGCTCGACTTCTTTTTGTTCAGATCAGCCAAAACTAAGAAGTGTTGTTCTTGATCATTGCAATTTTTTGCAAAAACTAAGGGTGCGTTTGGAAAAGTTTTAGAAAACTTTGTTCGATTTTCAAACGCTGAAAACTCCTCTCAAAACTGATTCACCAAACGGATTTTCAGATGTGGCCCCTACCACCAACACATTTTTCAAAACAAACTACAAAACTCTTCTCAAAACCCCAACATTTCTAAAAAAATAAAACACAACATTTTTTTTAGAAAAAAAGTGGTGTGGTGGCCCACAGGCCACCGTGGCCAGCAAATCTGCATAATTTTTTATTATTTTATTAATAATTTTCAATTTTTACAAAACTCTTTCCAAAATTTTACCAAACCAATTTTCAACTTTTTAAAATGTGGCCCTCATCAAATCAATTATCAACTTTTACCTTTTTCAAAACCCAAAACTCTTCTCAATTTTTTACCAAACGGATAGCATGTATTCAATTTAGACATAAAAGCTTTGCCTGAAGATAAAAATTTCTGAATTAAGCTTTCGAGTTTTGGAGTTGGTCAAGTTGAACACATTTATGCCTTTTACTTTGACATGACATTTTTTTAATCAAGAGTGAATTCTTCCTGTGGAGAAATCCACCTCGCCTTTGTGCTTGACAGTTACCGTACTTTTTAATGCAGGGATACAGCAAAATACCGTCCTTTGATGAAAACAAATCTGGTTAGCCACTCACTCAAGTACCTGACCCGCACATATCTAGGGCAAGTTCTTCTTTTAAGTTGTTTTGTTGTTAATGATTTTAACTTTTCCTTGGATTTTTCTGAAAACCACTTTAGATTTTGAATGGTTTTTATAAGAAGAAGCTTGGTCATAACACTTTGTACTTCTCAAATTAGAATTGTGCTAGTAATGTTTTCTTGTTCTCTTAAAAGATGCACGATTATATCAAATATAATTTCATGAAAATTTGTACACAAGTTCCTTACTCACATTAGTTATATTATGGAAACCATAAATTGGACTCATTTGCCTAAATGGAACATTCATATCACTCTCTTAATGCTTATGATGTTTTAGGGAATTTTTTCACTTTGTCTGTTCTAAACTTTCTTTTCCTGTTCAAAGTTGAAAGAACGGAAACATCTTATGATGACAATCATAAGGGAGCTCGAGAAAGGACAAAGAAAGACTCTCTCTCTCTCTCTCTCTCTAATATATTTGTTGTGGTACACATCAAATTTGGACTTGTTTAGCTCATGGTTCTAGCAATTGTCATCAAGCATACTTGATTTGGTTGTGAATGATCGCAATTTTGTGTGCAGAAATTAATAAAGATAAAATAGTTTGCTCTTATCTTGTTCATTTATTTCAAATGTTGTAGCCTGTAGGGACCTCTGTGATGCACTATACATTGAAGTCATACTATTAGTTACTCTCAAAATTAGCACCGACTCTTTAAATGCTTAATTAATATTTAGGCTCACAAGGTTTTGGTTTTGCAGGTACAACATCCAGACTGGCTTTCATGATCCATATGAAGATTGTGTGTCTGCAATGCGATTATACAAGAGAATGTGTGCCCTCGATCATCAGAAAGGGGGTATTGAGATATCAACTGCTGCTTCCTGTTCCCAAAACGTTACAAGCAACTTTGACTCCTTTAGAGCCAAGGAACTTGAGCAGATGACCCCAGATGAGCTTTATGAGATTTCAAGACCAAACTATAGGTGTTGGTGTCTGGACTCAACCCAAGCAAGCCAAGCAATGCTGCCTTAGCGATATCTTTCTTCATTCATCAGACTTCTGAATCTCCAAGGAGCGTGGCAAGGTTACAATTTTTTATTTTCCTTTTATTGGGGTTGGAGAGGGAATATAGTTTTAAAATAACCTAATCTTAGAAATAGATTGGCGTTGAAGGCAGAGTAGGAGTTTTGCATGTTCAGAGGGAATCCTGTCAGGATGTCAAAACTTCATATGCAGGGTAAATTTGTTCTACTATTTTCCCTAGTTCCTTTATCTTTTATTTTCAAATCTGAAGAAAAAAATAAGAGCAGTAGTTTTGGGGGATGAGAGAGAGGGAGGCTCCTTTTCCTTAGTTGAGCAATTTAGTTACTTGGTCTGATTTACAATTTGAGATTTATTTGGCTGCTGAAATGAAGGGAACTTCTAGTTACCAAGTTTCTCTTATGAATTGATATGTGGCTGCACACTCTCTCTGCTGGAATGCTCCTATGCAGGATTAAATTCGGAGATCTGCAAAAGCAGGGGGGAAAGATATCCTAGATGTACTTAATTCTTCTTTCAAATTTTTATGTTATTAAAATTGTGCAATCTGCTTGGCCTCTCTGCTGAAAGACTTCTTTTGATGCAGCAATTAAGAGTAAAGGGGAAAAGGGTTTCTTTGTACTTGAAAGGAATAATCGTGCAAGGGGGCTCTCTCCCCCTCACATTTTGCTGAAAAAAGTAAAAGGGTGAAGGGGGGTGTCAGTGCCCCCCACAAATCGTGCAAGGGGGCTATCAAGTATGCATTACTCACCTTGGACAGCATTACAAATGTGCATTTAATTATTTAGATGTTATGTACCCTATAGTGTTTCAAATTAAATTCGTTGAAGGGTATGTAAATGTTAAGCTTTGTTTATAACATGCCATTTTGATGAAACAGTCTGCCATATTTTGGTTGCTTTTACCTGCATGTCATAACCTTAGAAATTAGCATAAGCCTTGACAGTGATGAAAATATGAGTGTTATGTGCATTGGGTCATCCTTATCAAATGTCATTCTTGCTGTGAAATGTGTTCTATTTTGTACACTTACTGTGTGACCTACTGTAACTTCAACTATGCCGTTTTATGGACTGCAAATATGAGTGAACTATTTTGTACACTTAAAATATTTCACTCATATTTGGTGTGACATATTAATCATTCGTTTTTAAATGTTTCATCTATCCTGCATGACCAGTTGGTATGACATACAGCATATTTACCATATGCTTTATTTACTGAGCCTGCAATTTACTGAGCATTTAACCAAAAATCAAAGTTTAGTGGGAAATAGTGCTGGCTGAGTGAGGCAGATTGTCAGGGTTGCATATGTGCATTGATAATCCAATATGTTGCAAAAGTTCTGAACAAACATATGCTGCTGTTATGTTGTTTCATCCACCTTGCATGACATGGACCATTTTTGCTGTGACATGGACTGCATTGCTGTTATACGGTTTCGTGTGAGTTATCATTTGAGTTCATCACATAGATGTATGCTAAAATAATGCAGAATTAAAAAATAAGTAGCCACACAATCACCAAACTTATGAAAGCGATAAAAGCAATTAACACAGATATTGTTGACGAAGTGGAAACCTTTTACAAAACTTTTTCAAGAGTAAAACCACTTCGGGGCAGCCAAACCCAAGAAATCAATCCACTACAGAAGAATGAGAAATTACAAGGTGTGTAATTTACAAAACCTTTGTGAAAGATACTCTTATATTAGACAAGTGATCCGCTTGCCCGCTACCGCAGTAGTTTCCTCAGGACTTCTGAAAAATTCTTCTATTGATCTCTTTTACCAAAACCTCTGATATGCTTCAAGTTTTGTAAATAAGGATTATGTGATACTCAATAAACTCTAAGAGATGAACAATTTAAATGCTTTAAACAAGCCTAAACCTCTCTTAGCACAAAAACAATAACATAAAAACCCTACTAAAAACGTCTGAAGAGACTTCAATATATAGAGTAGGAAAACTTGGTTTGCAAGAAAGAAACCAGGTTCTAGAATATTGCAGAAGAAACTGGTCCGTTCGAACATGTAAGTGGCTAGTTTGAATGGAACTAGGTTAAAAGCTGGAAATCATGATTTCTATCAGCGGCGCGTACGAATTGAAAATAGGACGAAAGTTGGAATGAAAATCTCTGGAGTAACTTCAAATTCATCTAGTCGAACTGAACTTAGGACAAGCATTAGAACGAAGCTCTCTAGAACTCTTTCAAAATTATCTGTTTGAACTGGGCTTAGAACGAAGAATAGAACAAGAGGGGTGAAGTTGAAACAAATTGAGAGATTGATATACTAAACTGAGAGTTTTGAAGTTTATGAGAGTAATTGTAAAAGTGACAACAATTCAGTGAGGTTAAATGAAGTTTTTCGAAACTTTTATTTGAATGCTTATCATTTGTTCTTTTTCAGCTGTTAAGGTTCCAACTATTTAAATGCTTATCATTTGTTATTTATCAAAAAAAAAAATGCTTATCATTTGTTCTTTTTCAGTTGTCAAGGTTCCAACTGCCATATAGGCTGGTGAATTAGACAATGGCACCCCACCCAAACTCCTCGAACAGTTTCTTGTATGTAGCAACTTGTTTCTCAGCTCCATTGAGAATTTTGCATCATGTATTGGGATTATATTATTGTGATGAGGATTAATTTGAAAGGTTTTAAAAATGGTTTTGGGAATCCAATTAATGCTGCATTTTGCAGGTTACAGACTTTATCAAGATATATCCTAAGGTTATGCATGGATGGACAGTCAAGTACAACGATACTAATCCGACGGCTGTGAAGGGTGCCGAAGAAGCCCACGAGGACATGTTGCATTGGTTAACCAAGTATGTCAAGAAAAGATGATGATCCTCGCAATTGGGAAGTACTCGAATCCTATTTATGCCTTCAAAATTATTAAAATATATAGAGGGTATTGTGATCCTCAAAATCTTCTTTTTGAGGCCTGAAATAAATCTAATTAACAAGTTCTTTGTGTGTGTGTGTGTGTGTTTTTTTTTTTAAATACCATTTCTGTAAACAATATTTAAGCATTAAAAGGTGTATGACACCAAAACAAGCTTTATTTTGGACATATTAAGAAGCTCATCATCTTCTGTAATGCCCTTGGCCCGTTAAGGCTAAGTTCTTTGATTTAGTTATTCAGAGGTGTAAAGAATTACAAGGTTGACCAAAGCAATTAATTAAATGCTACAATAAATGCATGAAAATAAAATTAGTGTGAACTTAAAATAATTTATTGAATGCGGAAATTTTTGGTAAAAAAATAACTCAAATTACCATAACTGTCATTAAATTATTCATAATGATAGAAAAGTTTATGTAACACCATACTATATTTTAAAAAAATTTAAAACACTATCGAATAGGCTTTAATGGCTTGTTTTGAATTGTATTAGAGAGCTGTAAAAGTATTTTTAATATTTAAAAAGTTGTACCAAACAAAAAGTTGGCCTGTTTGATAAAATAACTCAAAGTACTTTTTTATTTTTTATTCTAAAAATTGTTAACTTGTACTTTTGAGAAAAACTTAAAAATGAAGCTTTTGCTAAAAAATTCTTTTTGATTTTAAAAGTTCTATTTGTTAAAACAATCTTAAACATGCCCTGAATAGTTTCCTCAACTCCATTCTGACCTCCTAGCTGATCTGCTCATTCTTTATTGATTAGCTCGATAAATTTATATAAGAGAATAAATGAAAGAAATAGCTTGAATAGAAATGCATGGATACAAGATGGCTAAAGAAATATAACTGTTAATAGAATTTCTAAATTATTAAAGTCCTAATGAGATATACTCTTACTTTGAATTAAGGCTCCATTTGTTTTAATGAAAAATGATTTTTTGTATTTTTTGGTATTTGGTGGAGTGAAAAATCGTGGTAAAACTAAAATCATTTTTGGTTGACCAAAAAATTTTCACTAATCAACATAAATTGTTTTCTATTTTTTAAAACCGTAAACCATTTTTTGAGTTTTAGCTTCTCATTTTCAAATCATTGGACTATAGCCAAAATACCGTTAGACCCCGGTTGGACCACCGCCAAAACCTGGTTGGACTCTGTCGGAACCTAACTAGGACATCGTCAGGATCTGGTCGTTGGGACCTAGTTGGGACCTGATTTCAACAGTGATCTAGCGGGGTCTAACGGTGTTTTGGCTGTGGTACTGCAAGAATATAATATTTTCAAATTTTATGTTGTAGATAAAAATTAATTTTTATAAGTTAATATGATTGATTGAAAATATAAAAAATATTTGTAATTTTTCGTACGCGCCAAATGTCGAAAAATATTTTCGATAAAAAATATTTTTCTAAAAATTTATTTTACGCCGAAACAAATATAGCAAAAGAATTTCTTGCAGTAGCATGACGCCGTTATCTCCTTCTCCCTAGATCCCGTAACAGTTTTGTTTGGGCCGATTTGGGTAGTTGCCTGATTGGGTGATTAATTGGTCGAATTTTTGGGTTGGATTTGGATTGGGTGTGATTCATAGAGTTCTATTTCTTTTGTTTTGTTGTTAATTGTAGGAGCCCGATTGTTGGGGATTGAATTGGGAGTTTTTTTTTTTTGTCCTACGCATTTTGGGAGTTTGATTTCTTGTGGCTGACTGTGGCCGATTGTTGGAAAAAGTTGTTGGGAACTTGGGCGGTTGATTTTCCACTGCCAAAATGGTATGGGTTGTTGGAGAAATTTTGAGTTGATTTATTTTAGGGACTTTTTTGATTGTGTTGGGTGGGTTGTTGTCGTTTTTATTTTTTTTGCAAATATTAGGATCTCATAACTTCAGTTGGACTAGGCTATTTAAGACAAGGAGTAATATATACATTTCACGCCATGTTCATTTGTGTTCACTCAAAATTAACGCGATTTTTAAAATTATTATTAAATTTGTAATACACTATTATTAGATTTTAATTATATAACAATTTGAAATTAGATCAGTTTTGAGTGAACACAATAAAGACCATAAAGTAACATGTATCAAAAGCAAATTTTTACAGACTAATTAGATGAACAGAGACTGTGTTTGTCAAACCCTTCTCCCCCTTTTCTTTTTTTGTCTCCCTCAAAATCAACACCACTTTTAATATTTCATCAATCACTTTTTAACTATTTTTTTTTTATTTTTTATTTTTTATATCACATCATTCACTTTTTATTACTATTCAAATAAAAAGCTCACTAAAAAACAAAATTTTTTTATTTTATTATACAAAAAATTTACAACATTATTCATACTTTATATTACATTTATTACTTCTTATTAGTATTTCAAAACAAAAACCTTCGTAACTATTTATCAAACACGCCCCGAATTTTGATTGATTTTTTTTTTCTCTAAGAAATAAATGTGAAAAGAAGAATTTTTTCTCTAAGCATAATATATTGAATTATCGACCCAAAGAGAGGAATTTTAGGCCGTCTTGGGACCATTGACAGTGAAGGAGTGGATACGTTGACATTTACTACCACCAGTCTACCAGGTTGAGGCGGCGCCGATTCACATAAAAACACGTCTACGACTTTACGGATCTGACCACGTTTAATTTCGATTCCTCTGAAAAAAATGGAATCATATTCAAAGAGCCAAACTGACCTTTTTTTTTATTGAATAAGAAAATGAGTTATAAGAGAGAATTCATATTATTTTTTATCCAAAAAGAAGAGAGTAAGAAATTCTAAAATTGAAAAAAGGGTGAATTTCTTAGTAATAAACTCAATCTAAATAAAAATAGAGTAAAAATATAAATACAACGTAAAAAATAAGTCAAATAAGTGACCCTATCCTTTAAAAAAGCCGCATAAATCGGTTTCAAAAATGACAAAAAAGCACAAATTAAGACATGCCCCAAAAACGGAAAGCAAACTGACATTGACTGCGATCAATTTGGATATAAAGCAATGACAGACGCCGGTGTTTACCTTCACTTTTTGATTGGTGGCTCAGATGGCCGCTCAAGCTTTTTTTGTCCTTGTTTCTATCTTTCTTTCTCTTACCGTCGGCCATCTTGCTGAAGAAGGCACGTTAAGCCGTCATTGCTTGGAGAACCCACCAACTCTGAACTCCAGCTATGGAGTTGGGTCGGTGAAAGAGATTGGTGGCCTCAAGGCCTATGTCAGTGGCCACTCTCATTCAAAGCGAGCAATTTTACTCGTTTCAGACGTTTATGGTAATTTATTACCTGCTTCATTATTTTGCTTCTGCTAGCTATAATATATGGTGTTTGTTTGTGGTTTAGTTTCACTTTTGAGCTCTTCTCCGATCTGGGTTTTCTTCTTTTGCTGTTATGTATTCGTGTTTTTGCTTTGTATTTCAGCATATTTCCGATCCGGGTTCCGGTCAGTCAACTTTCCGTTTTTCGAGCTTACGTACGTTACCCATGCTTCTTTATGTTAAAATAGTTTGTTGTTATTTACAAAAAAAAAAAAAAAAAGTTTGTCGTTTGTGATTGGGTCAAACTCTTTCTCTTTTTTTCTTTCGTTTTTTTGAGTCCTTATGGTAGAATAGTTTGAAGACATTATTGTCATGTGTGTTATTCAACATCGTAGTCTACATCTTACATATCTTGTATCTTATTATATGTTATCTTGTATCTTATTATATGTTATTAAAGCTTTGAATTTTCTAAGTTTTTGAGAACTAGCATTAATTTTATAGGTTAGTAAATCATAGTGAGTAGAGCTGGGCGTCCGCCCAGCGTCCGTCTCTATTTTAAAAAAAAAAAAATGTTTTTTTTTATTAAAAGACCAGATTAAAACCCTTATTCAATTCTTATTTTATTTTTTTCTAAGGTTATGAAATGGGGATAAAATAAGCATGAACTTGTTTTTTGTTAAAAAAAATATTTTTTTTTTAATTTTTTATTGAGAATTGGATAAGTTTAAGTCTGTTTTTTAATAGAAAAAAAAAACATTTTTTTTTTTATTTTTGATTTTTTTTTTCATGGAAAACGGACGCTTAGCACGACTCAATCATAGTAGCTAGTGCTCCCGTGTCACATGTCACATCTTACTATTGTTCTAACTTCTAAGGCTCCGGCAGACTATTAAAAATAAATTTTAAACATTATATAATAAAAATTTAAACAATTTTTTTTTTTTAATTTTTATATTGGTATTTCCTTAAAACTAAATAAGAATATAAAAATATATCTTATAAAAAATTCTATCTCGGGACATGTACATACGTGCTTGTGAATTTTGATTATTAGCCAAAATGACAATTGTGCTAGATCCAATCGCCCGTCTCATTGTAAAGAGGCATTTCATTTTGGTTCTAGGCATTTATAGATTGTTCACTACTTTTTTATTTCCATCTCTATATCTTTTGGATTATGTTTCTTTTTTATTTTTTATTTTCTAATTGAAATTGGATTATGTTTCTATTATTATATAACATTACATTATCATTTGAGCGCACTTGGAAGAGGAGACCAATTTTGAAAGAAAATACCAAACAATTAATTCAAAGTAATTAATTTGTGCATGCATGCTTGTAAGATTTCTGATTTTTTTGAGTTGCCAACTTTATATATCTTCTCAATTGAAAGATTCCCTGTATGGTTTAACACCTTCGCCTTCATTGCAGGTTATGAAGCACCACATTTGAGGTATGCCCGCTTGTCAACTCTCCCCCACCTTTTTTTTTTTAATCTTGTTTCTCTTTTTAGTTTGGTGTATCTTTATATATTGCTTGTATATTTGGTTGCGCATTTTGCGTTTTTTAATGATATTTTGATTACTTAGAAAGCGTTAGAATCCCGCTAGATCTTGCTGCTAGATTCAGTTATTTGTTGTTATAAAATTTCTTAGCATTTCTTTTTTCTTCAATCTCAAATAATCATATTAAATCTAAGGTTGTATTTAGTACGCGGAATAGCTATTTTTTGGAATAGTCTTTATTAAAAATGAAATGAGTGGAATGAATTAGTCTTGTAATAGCCATTCTCATAGCCATGAGAGAATAATTATTCCTTTAATTGAGAAAATAATTATTCCTCTTAAATTTGAGAGAAATGGCTATTTCCTCAATTGAAAGAATATACATTCATTTATGACTATTCCAAAGCTAATCCATTATACTAATTCAATTCTTAATAAAGGTCATTCCAAGGCTATTCCTTAAAATATCTATTTCGTGTACCAAACGTGTCCCTAGGGTCTAATTTGTAGAAACAATAGGGAATAATATACTATTCCACTTACATATAATTGTCTACAATTCTCTAAAAACTAATTTCGGGTTCTTTCAACTGTCACTTTAAAGGAAAATTGCTGACAAGGTTGCTCGATATGGATTCTACGCTGTGGTTCCTGACTTCTTTTATGGAGATCCCTATGTGGCGAATACTTCTAGAACAGTTCAAGACTGGTTAAAAACTCATGGAACAGTATGTGCCCAACTCCTCTTAGATAAAGTTGGACACATATTTATTTGTTTTAATTACCATTAAATTAATTAGTTCAAACCATTCCATTATCTAGTAAATATGATTTCTTTGCTGTTTTCTAATTCAGAAGCCATAATCATACTAATGGTGTTGCTATCATGTTCCTCGTAATTGTTTGCTTTAGGACAAAGGATTTGAGGATGCTAAACCACTAATTGTTGCTCTGGGAAAAACAGGCATAACTGCAGTTGGAGCAGCAGGGTTTTGCTGGGGTGGTAAGATATTTATTTATGTTTATTAATGTGTTTTGGATTTTTTTTTTGTTTTCGGTTTGAAAGTATTCTGGCGTGATCTAAATGTGAAAACTATTTTTGTGTTTTTATGAGTATTTTGTATTTTGAGTTGTTTTGTTAATTTTTTTATTTTTTTTATTTTTTTTAATTTTTTTTTGTGTCAGGCAACGTGGTCACAAAAATAGCAAAGACTGATTTGATTAAAGCTGCAGTGTTGTTACACCCTTCATGGGTCACTGTGGATGATATTAAAGGTATGACTGTTAATGCAAATTTAGATTTTATAGGTGTAAAACTAGAAATTTTGTGATCTCATAATATGCTACTGGAAAATAAGGACTATTCTTGAATGTGTATACTAAATATGAAGAGATGGACTTCAAGATAATGATGAGGATAATTCTCTGCAAAAACTCTTTATTTTATTTTATTTTTTTGAAAAAAGAAGTTACAAATACTTTTAAACGCTTATCATTTCTTCTTTTTTAGTTGTCAAGGTTCCAATTGCAATATTGGCTGCTGAATTAGACAATGGCACCCCACCCAAACTCCTCGAACAGTTCAAGTCAATCTTGTCCCAAAATAAGGTAAGGATCTGTAAACTTTAGATATGAGTAATGCTAGAAACTGTACTTTTATCTTATAATTATCTCACAATATTGATATAACAGTTATAACCAACAATTGAATTAGTCTTTGGTTAAAAAAATAAATAAATCTAAAAATTGGTTGAGACTACTACATAGTTACGAGATATAAATGTAGTATATGAAATTAATTTAAAGATAATTGGTGTTCATGCAGCTTGACTGCTAGCCTTGTAAGTGGCAACTTGTTTCTCAAATAAACATAGCTCCATTGAAAATTTGGCATAATGTATTGGGATTGTATAGTGAGGATTAATTTGGAAGGTTTGAAAATGATTTTGGGAATCCAATTAATGGTGCATAATTTGCAGGTTAAAAACTTGATCAAGATATATCCAAAGGTTAAGCATGGATGGACAGTCAGGTACAACGATACTGATGCAACAGCTGTGAAGGCTGCCAATGAAGCCCATAAAGACATGTTGCATTGGTTAACCAAATATGTCAAGAAATGATGATCATCCTCGCAATTGGGAAGTACTGAAATTCTATTTATGAGGCTAGGAATAAATCTTAACAAGCTCTTTGTTTTTGTTTTTATTTTTATTTTTTTCAATATCATTTCTGTAAACAATATTTAAGCATTAGAAGGTGTACGTCACCAAAACAGCTTAATTATAGACATATTAATAAGCTCATCGTCCTTATCTGCAGAGTCTATGGTTGAGTCAACTTCTTTTTTTTTTTTAAAAAAAAAAAAATTATTTATTAAAAATTAGAACAACTAGCTAAATGATTATGCAGTGAGTCTACAGAATTACTATTGAGTAAAGAATACTAGACAGAGTTACCAGGAATAAAGACCATTGTAATGGAATAAGTCCAATAACAGCTTCCTGGTTTGATAATAATTTTGAAAACACTTTTCCGTTTTTAAAATTAAAAACACGAATGTTTTTTTTTCATAATTACTAACAAATAATTCAAAATATAAAACACTTTTCAAATATAAATCCCACTAAAAAGCACTTCTCACTTTTATATGCATTATACGTATCAAAAACTCATTTTTCAAATTAAAAAATATATTTTTTTTTTAAAAAAACTTTATTTAAAACCATTATTAAACATATCCAGTAAGAAGCACCCCAATGCTGTTCGTTACTTTGGGGAATAGCTATTCTTTGTAACCAAACAAATATTCAGACGATTGAAGCTATAAATGCCTAACCGATAATTCGATTATATAATCTAATCCCAATTACCAAAAATGCCACGATAATCACTTAATTAGGATCCGAGGTTCATTGCTAGCCACCATCCTCATCCGTTACAGGCAGGGGAGTGACGTATACCTTACTCTAATACAAGTGAATAATACGCTTTGACTAGTATCCACCGACATATCTATATATATGCATCTAGACATAAATCACACAAAGCTGCTAGAATACTTTTACTTTTTTATTACAAGTCCTTACAAGTTACAAATTGATGTGGCACCATGTCCCACATGGCAATTTACATGATACTTACTACACGTGACCGTTCAAGTAACACTTATTACGTCAATCACTAAAATGTAAAGTGTCACAAGAGAGTCTACATGATGTTCATTTCCATGAAATGCACAGTCATGTGAGTTTGTAAAGAAATTGTAATTCAAGCTCTAGTACCCCAAACATTTAAACATTTTCCAAATCACATTAGTAGATGTTAGCTTGAAAAGGGTGATTGATCCAGGAACATAAATTTATGGTTTTTGAAATCATCCATACATTTTCCACTCATTTTCCTAGATCTATTCCAAACTAGGTTTAAAGTTGACATTACAATTAGTAATGAATTTTGTATATAATACGTATCCTATTCTTCCCACCAATACTAGTACTGATAGCTGCTCTAACTCTTCTCTCTAATTTTTGGGTCAAGCTATATAACGATCATTTCGATACAATGTATCTTCAAATCCTAATTATAAACTCAAATTTAAATCCAAACCCTAATTAAACCTTCATAATTGAAGATTTGAGTTGAGATCTGGATCCTTTTTGTTATGTATGACGTGAATTTTCTCAAGTCTTTAAAGGTGGACTCTGTGGTATAGTGTTGCTTTTAGTTTTGTATTGAATAGTCAATGAGTTTTTTCCTTCTCCCAGGCGGATTAGAAATCCTTGAAGTAGCCGACTTTGTCAATCTTTATTCTTGACAGAATAGGAGTCTCTTACCTTTGCAAACTCACTGACTATTCAACTTATAAAAGGAACATTGCTTCAGCGTTTTGGAGAGAGTTGAGCTGCACATTCTCACTTGTGATTTCTCACGTTTTAAGGTGCCGCATGGCACTTTGAGAAAAGAGAGTTTCTCTTTGTTTTTTCTTTTGTGTAGTTTTCCCTTTTGTGTGAGAATGGGATTTGAGTATATTGGGGCTTTGGGTTTTGAGTGGTTTTCTCTCTACTATTCTTTTGTACTCCATCTTTTGTTAGTGAATTTCCTTCGGATCGTCTCCGCCAGTGGATATAAGCTTGTTAAGCTGAACCACTTAAATCTTGGTGTCTTATGTAACTGATTTTTTTTTTCTATTCTGCTATTTTCTGCTTACTTAGGGATCGTAAATTCCGTTTTGACACAACATTTTTTTACTTTTTAGAGATCTTAAAATCATAATGTATCAGGATTTCAATATCCATGATCTCAAGCCACGTGCAAGTTCTGGTAGCAACTCGCTAAAGTGGAGAAAAAGCACTAGGCTTCTTGCTTAAGCATAAATCACATCGCAATGCATAATTTGCTTCAACAAATAGTTTCAACCATGAGTACCTTAAATCAAGTGTTCATAAGATACAGACAAATCATTATTCAGCCACCTCGAGCTTCTCTTCTCGTGGCATCATGAAGCAGCTCAATGTCGACTCCCTCTAGAGGTAGTTGAACGTATCTCACCACTGACCCCCTGATGAAACAGTTCCTGATCACTGAAAGTTGCCACTCAACATAAAAATTAATCCACCCAGCATAGTTACACAAGAATAAGGAAAATTAAAACAAAAAATTACACTTTCATATTGGAAATGCAATATATTTTTGTAAAACCTAAATAAGTTCATTTAAATAGCGCTATAAAACTAGTTGGGTCATACAACCAGTAGATAGATTATTGAAAGGACAAAGCCATGTAAAGCAAGCACAAACCTCCTCCCCCTCCCCATTGGCATTCCCTTCTACCCCACCCTCCCACCCACCAAAAAAAGAAAGAACAAAAAAAAAAAAAAAGGAATAAGCAACCACAAGTGTTAACCTCAATCATATCCAAAAAAAATGACTATATAAATTAAAATTAGGTCTCATGGAGGAAGAAAAGATCTAGTCTTCCATATGTAGAAATGTATGTATATGAACATGTATGTTCATCTACTTATATGCAAATGCACACATAGAAGCTTGCAAAGTCGCAACCTAACTGAAAGTGGCAGCAACATCTTGTTGTTGTCAAAACTTCTTTCCTTTCCTTTTCATATGCACATTTCTGATCACCATCTAAGCAAGCTTAAAAGTAGGTGCATCCATATCTCCCAGTCGTGTCATTAGCCAAAAGAAATTCCCAATTCGCATATAATTTCCGCTAGTCTTCCAATAAATTTTAACTACATGAACCAAGTGTGAAAAACTATGATTTGTTCGTTTAGGTTTGATTATGTTGTACCTCTATAATTTTTGGATAAGATTTATCGTTGGATGAACTGCATTGCTGATATTGACCTCCCCAAAAAGAAATGAATCCAAACCCAACAACAATGAACTCTCAATCCCAAGTCTCAGCTCTAGAAAAGATTACGCCTATATGGGCACTGGTTAAGACTTTCTTTGGATAGCTAAACAGTTGCCTAGATGCATTAGATGCTGATTACGGTATACCAAGTTTTGACCCTCTAAACTTTCTTCAGATTTTAGTCTACACTTCACAGTCTGTTTTGACCCTTTAAACGTTGGAATTAGAACATTTTCATAAATTACTAAGTTGTATAATTTTGAGTCAGCTTTCCAACGCTACAAAGTTTACTTCAATCGAAATTTAGAATAAAAAATTATGATCAATTTTTTCTGGCTGGGTCAATTCAAACCGAAGGCTTAAAAATTGATTTTACTAAATAATATTAATTCTATTTGTTAAAGGGCTATTAGCAATAAACTTCTTACTTATTTTCTTGGGCGTTATACCCATGGCTCCTTTTCTTCGCAAGAAACGGTGTACCATGTCATACGATGCAACATTAGTCTTTCCCCGTCTTTTAGATGCATGTATTGTACAAACTCATTATTTCATTATCTTGTTAATCATAACTGTTTTCATAAGATGGAGTTCACAGTTAATCAAAAGTAAACATTTTATGAGAGTTGTAAAAAAGAATGTTTTATACATAAAATAGTCATGCAATGCAGAAAAATAACAATAACAAGTATCCGTGTGAGTTTTTACTCATTTAATTCGTAGGGGTCAACCAAATAGTTCTTCACGTAATCTCCAATTTTCGAATCTGAGAAATGATCTTATCATTAGTCTTATATTTGAGCTAAACAATTTATAGGCCTCTAATAACCTAAAAGAATTTTCTGTTCGAGCATCAAACGTTTGACCAAAAGGTCAAATGTTCCAGGCCCGAACATCGAATATTTGACCGGGAGGGTTGACCATTTGATAAGGTCCAAAAACCCATTCTAGACCAGAACCTCGATCTTTTCTGAATTCTAACATCTCCTAAGGTCTCACCAAAGGAAATAAGGAGTTTCACACTTAAAAAATGGGGTTTGAAGTGCAAAACTCCTTAAAACAACATAAACCTTAATAATCAAGTTTATCACTAACAATACAGAAGCTAAGATACAACAACTAACTAAACAAAGTAACAATAAGCAAATAACAATATAAGAACGAGCTAGACTAAAATAGATACCTCCAAAGCCTAAAAGCTCCTTACTCCTTCAAATTATCTTCCTTACACACACACAACGATTTCTGAGCTCTAAGTCGAGAGTGAATAGTACAAGGGAGGGGTATGACTCTTATTTATAAGGCTGAAGCGTCTGGTTAAAAACTGATGAGTTTTTAAGTCCATTGAACGTTCTGTGGTACGACGTCGAACGCTTAATGTACTATTACCCAACGGTCTTAGGGTTCTCATAAAACATTTGACAAAAGTATTGGACGTTCCACAAAAGCATCGAACATTTGGTACAGTTTGACACACACACTGAACGCGTGACTTCAGGTAAACAATGTTGCATAGTGCATCATGACAAGATTGAACGTTCTATGGAATCCTTCAAACATTCCCCCAACGTTTGAGGCCCCAAAACAAGTCTTTAATGTTGTTAAATCTTTTGGGGCATTATAATGGGGGTGGCCGAAGACCATTGGGGTGGCCGAACAACTCCCAAAGAGGAAAGGGGATAGCTGAGCCACTCTTGTTTGGTTTGGGGTGGTTGAACCACCCCAAGCTGGCCAGTCTGGGGGTGGCGAACCACTTCCCAGTATCCTAGAGTTGGTTCTGGCACCCCATAAAGCCTAAAGAAGAAGGCAAAAAAAAAAAAATTAGGGTTTGGCCCTTGGGGGTGGTTCGGCCACCCTCAGACCAACTGGCCTAGGGTGGCTGAAACCACTTCAGGCCAAATAAGGGTGGCTGAGCCACCCCCATGCCGGCCAAGGGGGTGGCTCAAGCCACCCCCATCTTATTTATTTATTTATTTAATATTTTAATATTTTATGTTTTTTAATTTTAATTTTTTATTTATTAAGGCGGAACCATGTGTCAGTGTTTTAAAGTTCCGTTAAATAATTGGACGGAAGATAGATGGAGGTACCATCTTCGTCTTTCACCAAAATTGAGGTACCACGTATGATACAAAATGAAACTGAAGTGGCTTTTAATAAAGTCGTTAAACTACGAGGGGCAAAAATATATTTACCCATTTTTTAAAACCGTAAACCATTTTTCAAGTTTTAGTTTCTCTTTCTTAAATCGTCGAATCACAGTCAAAATACCACCAAACCACCGCTGGACCACCGCCAGAACCCAGTTGGGACCTCACCTAGAGCCGATTGAGACCTCACCTGGAGCCGATCAGGACCTTGCTGAGACCCGGCCGGGACCTTGTTGAGATGCAGTTGGGACCTTTGCTGGGACCCGATCGGGTTCCAATAGTGGTGCAACGGGGTCTGATGGTATTTTGGTTGTAGTCCTGCGATTTATGAATATAATATTTTAATATTTTTATGTTGTAAATAAAAATTAATTTTTGTAGGTTAATATGATTGATTAAAAATATAAAAAAATATTTGTAATTTTTTGTACGCCTCAAAACCCGAAAAATGTTTTTGGCAGAAAATATTTTCTTAAAAAATAATTTTCCTAAAATAATTTTCTGACGGAAATGATTATACGCCAAAACAAATGGAGCCTAAGAAGACTCCATATGCTATTATCTCCTTCTCCAACATGTAGATCCCATAACAGTTTTGTTTCGGCCGATTTGGGTAGCTGTTTGGGTGATTAATTTGTCGAATTTTTGAGTTGGATTTGGATTGGATGTGATTCATAGAGTTCTATTTCTTTTGTTTTCTTGTTAATTATAGGTGCCCGGTTGTTGGGGATTGAATTGGGAGTGTTTTTTTTTCTACGCATTTTGGGAGTTTGATTTCTTGTGGTTGACTGTGGCCGATTGTTTTTTTTTTTGAATGTGAATTTCCACTTTTTTATTGATAACAATTCTTAAGTAAAAGCTCTTGCAATTAAAAGCTAAGGTAATAAGCCATAAGCTTCGATAACCATAGCCCAAGGCTATGAACTTACAAGTCATGGATAAAGACAAGCAAATATCTATGACATAATCTCCACACACCTATATACAACTCCGGTTATAGATCAAATCTGCAACAAGCAGACAAATTCAAAGACATAGGCAGTCTAATTCACATCAACATTATTAAAACTCCCTCAACCCGAAAGCTAGGAAAATCACATCCCTCAACCTGAAGGGCAGGGATAAACAATAATAGAAATAAAATTAAAACAACAAAAGCAAGCAGCACCAAGCAGATCCATCGACTGGAAGCGGAGGGAGGCTGGCCGGCGTGGGAGAAAGAAGCGTAGGAACCCCGGAACACAGTAGAGGGGCGCAAGAAGGGGAAACTTTCTAAAAGTTTCAAATCTAGTTTTGAGAAATCAAAACCAAAACTTTCAAAGAGCAGATCCGGGGCCATGGATGACAGAGAAGGTAGAATCCGGCCATTGATGGTGGAGAGGACGTTGGCAAAATCTGCTGTGTTCATCACGTGAGGAAGACGAGGGAGAGGAGGAAATAGGGAAGAGATCCCTCCTCCCCCGACCATCGTTTTTTTTTTGTTTCTCTCTCTGGAGCGGCTAGGACTGTGGCCAATTGTTGGAGAAAGTTGTTGTTGGGCGGTTCATTTTCCATTGCCAAAATATATGGTATATATAGGTTGTTGGAGAAATTTTGAGTTGTTTTATTTTGGGGACTTTTTTGATTGTTGGGTGGGTTGATGTAGTTTTTATTTTTAATTTTTGCAAATATTAGGAATTTAGGATCTCATAACTTCAGTTGGACCAGGCTATTTAAGACAATGAGTAATAATACATATCATCCTATGTCATTTTGTATTTACTTAAAATTAATGTGATTTTTAAAATTATCATTAAATTTGTAATACACTATTAATAGATTTTGATTATATAATGTTTTTAAAAGTTACATCAATTTTGAGTGGACACAATAAACACAATGAAAGTAACATGTATCGAAAGAACATTTTTACATACTAATTTGATGAACAGAATTTTGATTGATTTTTTTTTTTTTTTTTCTCTAAGCAATACATGTGAAAAGAAGAATTTTTTCTCTAAGCATAATATACTGAATTGTTGACCCAAAAAGAGGAATTTTAGGCCGTCTTGGGACCTTTGACAGGGAAGGCGTGGATCCGTTGACATTTACTACTACGTTGAGATGGCGCCGATTAACATGGTAATTAGATCCTAACACGTGATCACAAAAAAAACATGTCCACTTCTTTACGGATCTGAGCACGTTTAGAGAAAAAGGAATCATATTCAAAGAGCCAAACTGGCATTGAATGGGATAATATAAAGCAATCTGACAGACACCGGTGTTTACTTTCACATTTCATTGGTGGCTCGATTAGATGGCCGCTCAAGCTTTTTTCGTCCTTGTTTCTATCTTTCTTTCTCTTCCGGTCGGTTATCTTGCTGAAGAAGGCACGTTAAGCCGTCATTGCTTGGAGAACCCACCAACTCTGAACTCCAGCTATGGAGTTGGGTCGGTGAAAGAGATTGGTGGCCTCAAGGCCTATGTCAGTGGCCATTCTCATTCAAAGCGAGCAATTTTACTCGTTTCTGACGTTTATGGTAATTAATTACCTGCTTCATTATTTTGCTATAATATATGGTGTTTGTTTGTGGTTTAGTTTCACTTTTGAGCTCTTCTCCGATCTGGGTTTTCTTCTTTTGTTGTATGTATTCGTGTTTTTGCTTTGTATTTCAGCATTTTTCGGATCTGCAGGGTTACTTACGTTACCCATGCTTCTTTATGTTAAAATAGTTTGTCGTTTGAAGACATTGTCATGTGTGTTAGTCTACATCTTACATATCTTATATCTTATATCTTACATTATATATATATATATTTTTATATTGGCATTTCCTTAAAACTAAAGCAGAGTATATAAAAATATACCTTATAAAAATTCTATCTTGGGACATACGTGCTTTTGAATTTTGATTATTAGCCAAAATGACAATTGTGCTAGATCCAATCGCCCATCTCACTGTAAAGGGGCATTTCATTTTGGTTCTAGGCATTTATAGACTGTTCACTACTTTTTTTATTTCCATCTCTATATCTTTAAAATTGGATTATGTTTCTATTATCATATAACATTACATTATCATTAATTTGAGCGCACTTGAAAGAGGAGACAAATTTTGAAAGAAATTACCAATTAATTCAAACTAATTAATTTGTGCATGCATGCTTGTAAGTCGTAAGATTTCTAAGTTTTTTGAGTTGCCAACATTATATATCTTCTCAATTGAAAGATTCCAATGTATGGTTTAACAACTTTGCCTTCTTTGCAGGTTATGAAGCACCACATTTGAGGTATGCCCGCTTGTCAACTCTCCCCCACCTTCTTTTTTTCTTTTTTAATACCTTTTTCTCTTTTTAGTTAGCTGTATCTTTTTATATTTTTTGTGTATTCGGTTGCGCATTTTATGTTTTTTTAATGATATTTCGATTACTTAAGAAGTATCGAACCCCACTACATCTTGCTGCTAGATTCAGTTATTTATTGTTATAAATTTTCTTCTATTGCATTTCTTTTTTCTTCAATCTCAAATAATCATATTAATCTAATTTGTAGAAACAATAGGGAATAATATACTATTCCACTTACACATAATTGTCTACAATTCTCGAAAGACTAATTTCGGATTCTTTCAACTTTCACTTTAAAGGAAAATTGCTAACAAGGTTGCTCGATCTGGATTCTACGCTATGGTTCCTGACTTCTTTTATGGAGATCCCTATGTGAATAATACTTCTAGAACAATTCCAGATTGGTTAAAAACTCATGGAACAGTATGTGCCCAACTCCTTTTAGATAAAGTTGGACATGTATTTATTTGTTTTAATTACCATTAAATTAATTAGTTTAAACCATTCCATTATCTAGTAAATATGATTTCTTTGCTGTTTTCTAATTCAGAAGCCATAATCATACTAATAGTGTTGCTATCATGTTCCTTGTAATTGTTTGCTTTAGGACAAAGGATCTGAAGATGCTAAACCACTAATTGCTGCTCTGAGAAAAACAGGCATAACTGCAGTTAGAGCAGCAGGGTTTTGCTGGGGTGGTAAGATATCTATTTATGTTTTTTGGGGATGTTTTTTCTTTTCGGTTTGAAAGTATTTTGATGTGATATAAAGGTGAAAACTATTTTTATGTTTTTATGAATGTTTTGTATTTTGAATTGTTTGTTAACTTTATTTTTTATTTTTGTCAGGCAACGTGGTCACAAAAATAGCAAAGACTAATTTGATTAAAGCTGCAGTATTGTTGCACCCTTCATGGGTCACTGTGGATGATATTAAGGGTATGACTCTTGATGCAAATTTAGATTTTATAGGTGTAAAACTAGAAATTTTGTGAACTCATAAAATGCTACTGGAAAATAAGGACTATTCTTGAATATGTGTATACTACATATGAAGAAATGGACTTTAAGATAATGAGGAGGATAATTGTCTATAAATTTATTTTTTATTTTTTTGAAAAAGAAGAAGTTATAAATACTTTTAATTGCTTATCATTTATTTTTTAGCTGTCAAGGTTCCAATTGCCATATTGGCTGCTGAATTAGACGATGGCACTCCTCCCAAACTCCTCGGACAGTTCAAGTCAATCTTGTCCCACAATAAGGTAAGGATCTGAAAACTTCATATAATGAGTAATGCTAGAAACTGTACTTTTATCTTATAATTATCCTACAATATTAATATGTCAGTCCTAACCAACCATTGGATCAGTCTTTGATAAAAAAATAAAAAATAAAAAATTAAGGTTTAGTTAGAACTGTTACATAGTTGGAGATAAAAATATAGTATATAACATTAATTTAAGATAATTGGCGTTCATGCTGCTTGATTGCTGGCCTTGTATGTGGTGACTTGTTTCTCAGATAAACATAGCTTCATTGAGAATTTTGCATAATGTATTGGGATTATATAGTGAGGATTAATTTATAAGGTTTGAAAATGATTTTGGGAATCCAATTAATGGTGCATAATTTGTAGGTTAAAAACTTGATCAAGATATATCCAAAGGTTAAGCATGGATGGACAGTCAGGTACAACGATAGTGATGCGACAGCTGTGAAGGCTGCCAATAAAGCCCATAAAGACATGTTGCATTGGTTAACCAAATATGTCAAGAAACGATGATCATCCTCGCAATTGGGAAGTACTGAAATTCTACTTATGAGGCCAAGAATAAATCTTAACAAGCTCTTTGTTTTTGTTTTTTTTTTTTTAATGCCATTTCTGTGAACAATATTTAAGCATTAAAAGGTCTATGACACCAAAACAGCTTAATTATGGAGATGTTAATAAGCTCATCGTCCTTTTCTGCAAAGTCTACGCCTGAGTCAACCTTTTATTATTATTATTATTTATTAAAAATTAGAACAACTAGCTAAATAATTATGCAGTGAGTCTACTGAATTAATATTGAGTAAAGAATACTAGACAGAGTTACTGGGAATAAAGACCATTGTAATGGAATAAGCCCAATAACAGCTTCCTCGTATGATAACAATTTTGAAAATACTCTTCTGTTTTTAAAACTAAAAACACGATTTTTTTTTAAAAATTATTAATAAATAATTCAAAATATAAAACACTTTTCAAATATAGACCCCACTAAAAAGTACTTCTCACCTTTATATACATTATACGTATCAAAAACTCATTTTTCAAATTAAAAAAAAGATATAAAAATAATAATAATAAAATACTTTTTTCAAAACCATTATTAAACAAATCCAGTAAGAAGCACCCCAATGCTGTTCGTTACTTTAAAGAATAACCATTCTTTGTAACCAAACAAATATCCAGACGATTGAAACTATAAATGCTTAACCGATAATTCGATTATATAATCTAATCCTGATGACCAAAAATGCCACGGTAATCACTTAATTAGGATACGAGGTTCATTGCTAGCTACCATCCTCGTCTGTTACAGGCAGGGGAGGGACTTATACCCTACTCTAATACAAGTGAATAATACGCTTTGACTAGCTATGAACTAGTATCCACCGACGTATATAGATATCTATGATTTAAATCGATGTATCCAGACATAAATCACATAAAGTTGCTAGAATACTTAGTACTTTTATTCCAAGTCCCCAATAAATAAGATCTAAATTTATTTAATATAAAAACAACTGCCAACAATTCTTTTTTTTGTCGTAGAATAATTGATATGAACATCATTTAGAGTTCTGCTCGTATAATAAATCACATGGTGAAGTTTTTCAATTTGCTGCCCCAAAACAGCACCAAGTGCATAATTGGAGGCATCACACATAATCTCAAAAGGCACACTCCAATCAGGTGGTTGAATGATAGGTGCTGAAGTCAGCTCAGTCTTGAGTCTTGAAAAGGCATGAAGGCAGTCATCATCAAATATAAATTGAGCATCTTTAGCAAGCAAGTTGCATAAGGGCCTAGAGACCTTACTGAAGTCTTTGATGAACCTTCGATAGAATCCTGCATGACCTAAAAAAGACCGAATGTCTTTTACAGTTCGTGGAGGTGGAAGGTTAGAAATAAAATCGACTTTAGTCTTATCGATCTCAATACCATTCTCTGAGATGACGTTCCATGTCATTTCAAAAAAAGCATGAATTTTATGTTTTAAGGTCACTATGCTACCACTGCTGAAAGAATTTCATTATTGTCATGCTCAAGCTATTACACATGCATTTAGCCACATAAACATGACAATTAGTTGAAGGATAGGTTTGATTTTGGAAATCTTGAAGATAACAAATGTGGAGATTTTAACCTTTGTGAGTTTTGAGCCAATCATTGTTTGTGGAGGGTAAATTCTCATGGAAATCATATTTTATTTGGAAGTGCAGAAATGATTTCATTGTGTTAGTCTCATATTCTTTCTTTTGGCCGAATGCTATAAATCATTAATTTTATGCCACACTTGAATCTGAGAAGTTATAAATGTTGAAGAACTATGCAAATCTTTGAGAGATGAGATTAGGCCATTTCTCCTTACTTTGAGTCTCAACTTTCTTTTTATGATATACTGTCGCTAGTCACCCCATTGAGCCGTTTTATTTAGCCTCTTTTTCTTAAACCATTTATTAAAGTGTTTCAAGAATGAACTTTATCAAATTATCTTAATGTGGTGGATTAGTGATTCAAAAAAAAAAAAAAATTGTACTTCATTGCAAGAAAAAAAAAAATTGGAAAGAGAAAGTGATTGAAAAGCTCCAAAGAAAATGAAGTTCCAATTATTCTTGAAAACACTCCCAATTTTTTATCATCATCCATCTGTTCTTTATTTTCCTTGTTCTTAATCCTACATTATATCTTAATAAAGTCTTTATTTGATCTTGAGGATTATATGGTTAAGAGATATTCGTGACTAATCAATGAGTATGGTGTAAATTTTTTTCGGCATCCTTTCATGAGACTACTTATTATTTCTTGATTAAGTGATTTTTTTCATATGATTTATATGTGAGGTGTTTGATTTTGCTTACATTATTCCACTCACATGTACTAGAGAGTGTTACACCTATTTCAGAGTGATTTCAATTGTTGAGTGTTAACATCGGTAAGGTTTTGTTGCGGGATTGGGCCTGAAACTACAGTTGGCCACACCTGATTCTCTTGCAGCGGAGCCACGCAGGTCCAGCTCAAGTCCACTCCTCCACCGAACCTGAACATGAGGTTCGGCTGGTGCGCCATGGGATCCTGCCGAACCCATGGGTCCGGTTCCGTATATGGAATTCTGCCGAACCCGGGTTCTGCTCCTGTCTACAGGAACCTCGCGACCTTTAAGGCTCGGCTCCCATACAAGAAAGTTAACGATCTTCATGAAGAAGGACAAGCTCCATCATGGCGAGCTTTATGATCGCCGACCTCGATCATTGCGCTCGCGATTCCGATGCTTACAAACCCACTAAGACATGGCTGATGTGACAATCGGACAGGAATTAACATACCGTGGACCACTACGCTTATGGCACGTGGAACAACATTTAATGGCCCGTATGGGCATTAACAACTAAAGGGAAGTCCAGGGGCCCACCGAAGGGCTTCATTAAATGGGCCTCGGGATGACTGCCACTATATAAGGAGGGGGATGGGTTCGGCAAGAGGTACGTACAATCATAATACAGAAAAATTACTCTAAGTCTTCTCTCAAAGAAAAGAGCTGACTTAGGCATCGGAGCTATCCCCCGCGGCAACCCCGGCAAGCTCTTGTGTCTAACACTTTCTCTGTTCTCAGGTGACCTGCGTAGCCGGAGTTGGAACTGTCTCAACAGGTTTGATTCAAAACATACTTTCTGAGGGAAATTTGAAATTATGTTTATCTAGACACTGAATGTGTGTTTGTGTTGGCTAAAATTTTTTACTCACATAGAGCTTGGTTGGCATGTGGAATTTCTTTGGTAGCTGTATTTGTCATGACTTTGAAGCAAGGGGAGAACGAACCCCTCAAAGACTACCTCCAGAGGTTCAATAAGAGAGAGTTGAAGCGGAAGACATGTCCGAAAGCGTAGTTTTGACTGCCGCTATAAACGGACTCTGGCACAGGGACCTTCGTCCTAGAGCTCGCTAGAAGACTCCCACAAACCTGCGGGAGTTCATGGAGAAAGCTGAAGAATTCATCAACCAGGAGGGGATGATGAGGATGTACGCAGAAAGGGACTCGAAGCCCAAAGAACAGGCTAAGAAGAAAGAGTTCAGCAGAGGAGAAGGGCCTCCAGTCGTGGAAAGAGTTCAAAGGAAGGTGAGAAGTTGCCCGATAAGAAAAAGCCTAGCTGAGTTGCGGATTGGGCCTGAAACTACAGTTGGCCACACCTGATTCTCTTGCAGCGGAGCCCACGCAGGTCCAGCTCAAAGTCCACTCCTCCACCGAACCTGAACATGAGGTTCGGCTGGTGCGCCATGGGATCCTGCCGAACCCATGGGTCCGGTTCCGTATTATGGAATTCTGCCGAACACCGGGTTCTGCTCCTGTCTACAGGAACCTCGCCGACCTTTAAGGCTCGGCTCCCATACAAGAAAGTTAACGATCTTCATGAAGAAGGGACAAGCTCCATCATGGCGAGCATTTATGATCGCCGACCTCGATCATTGCGCTCGCGAGATTCCGATGCTTACAAAACCACTAAGACATGGCTGATGTGACAATCGGACAGGAATTAACATACCGTGGACCACTACGCTTATGGCACGTGGAACAACATTTTAATGGCCCGTATGGGCATTAACAACTAAAGGAAGTCCAGGGGCCCACCGAAGGGCTTCATTAAATGGGCCTCGGGATGACTGCCACTATATAAGGAGGGGGATGGGTTCGGCAAGAGGTACGTACAATCATAATACAGAAAAATTACTCTAAAGTCTTTCTCTCAAAGAAAAGAGCTGACTTAGGCATCGGAGCTATCCCCCGCCGGCAACCCCGGCAAGCTCTTGTGTCTAAACACTTTCTCTGTTCTCAGGTGACCTGCGTAGCCGGAGTTGGAAACTGTCTCAACAGGTTTGATTCAAAACATACTTTCTGAGGGAAATTTGAAATTATGTTTATCTAGACACTGAATGTGTGTTTGTGTTGGCTAAAATTTTTTACTCACATAGAGCTTGGTTGGCATGTGGAATTTCTTTGGTAGCTGTATTTGTCATGACTTTGAAGCAAGGGGAGAACGAACCCCTCAAAGACTACCTCCAGAGGTTCAATAAGGAGAGAGTTGAAGCGGAAGACATGTCCGAAAGCGTAGTTTTGACTGCCGCTATAAACGGACTCTGGCACAGGGGACCTTTCGTCCTAGAGCTCGCTAAGAAGACTCCCACAAACCTGCGGGAGTTCATGGAGAAAGCTGAAGAATTCATCAACCAGGAGGGGATGATGAGGATGTACGCAGAAAGGGACTCGAAGCCCAAAGAACAGGCTAAGAAGAAAGAGTTCAGCAGAGGAGAAGGGCCTCCAGTCGTGGAAAGAGTTCAAAGGAATGTGAGAAGTTGCCCGATAAGAAAAAGCCTAGCTGAGCGGGATTATAATTTTACTCCGCTGAACATGACGGTAGCGGAGATATACACGCTTGTCAAAAGCGATCTAAGACCAGCGAAGAAGATGCATGCCCCCGCAGAAAAACGCGACATGCGTAAATACTGTGACTATCACCAGGATCATGGCCACGAGACGGAGGAGTGCGTGTCACTCCGGTGGGAAATAGAAAGAATGATCAAAGGAGGGAAGTTGGCTCGGTTTGTAGCGGCCAATAAGCCCACCAAATATGACAAGCCGTACGCGGAACGGCCTCCTCATGACAACGAGGACCGCTCGCGTCGCGACTATCGCCGGCCAAGCACCCCCGTCAAGCATAGAAGGCGTGATGAAGAGCACAGGGCCGGTAGCGAAGCGAGACATCGCCGCGCGGACAGTGAGGCGGAGCGCCACAACGATCGAAATGTTCGTCGGCGAGCAGGATCTGAGAGACGCCGGAGCCCCATCGGTGAGATTCATACTATTGCCGGTGGCTTCGCGGCCGGCGGCTCGTCCAGTTCTAGCAGGCGGGCTTACGCCAGGAGACTGTCCTCCGAAGAAGTATTCTCTGTTGAACGGCCTTCGAAAGCTCGCCTATCTAGGTAATTCATTATATTCCAAAAAAAAAATATTATTATTATGGAGGCAGAGACAGCGTTGACGCTGCGGGCAAGACACCCTATATATAAAAAAAAATAAAAATAAAAGACTAATAAAGGTTCTCAATTTTTTTTATAATTTATCTGGCTCCTTTCAATTTTTATTATACAAAGGCATCTAAATTGCCAATTAATAATAAAAAAGGATATTGTCAAAAGTGTGAGATGAGTGGATCCACTCTAGGTGGATTCCCTACTGATAAAAATTTTACAGCATATTCCTAGGTCTCTTGTAGTATAAACAAAGATAAAAACGGCAAATTACTCTTTGTGGTTAGGGCTAAAATAACAAATCACTCGCGAAGTAATTTTTGTAAATTATTTTAACAAAAGATCTTAGTCTACCACCGTCAGTCATTTCTAGACAATAGTGCGCCACATTGTTATGTATAAGTATGCGTATCCGGTTCTGTTAAATATGACTGACGAAAATTTGCTTTCAAAGATTTGGTATTTTAGCCAACACAACAACCTTTGAACTTTTATTATGATGAGCGTACTATAGGGCTTGTTGGTACTTTAATTCACTCGAGAGGGTTATATTTTTTTACAGATGTATTTTATATACAAAGGATAGGTGATGTAATAAATTGGTTCTCCACTATTTTTGTAGGAGATTCATTCCACTAGATCTCAAAGGTTGCATCAAAGAATAAAGGATTGAAGATCCTCCAGTCGGGTTGACCTGCATGGCATTTGCGGATGACAGGGCTTATGTTTTCTTTTGGTTCTGAGGGAACAGTGCCAGTCCGTACCTTGCTCTCCTCTTTAGGGCACCTCGTTACTCGACTTGGGGAATCTTTAACTTTCTTTTTCCTTCAACTTTCGGGAGGGAGCATGACTTAGGTCACTTTAGATCTTGATAGAACACTATAATGTGAACCAAAAAATACTCCGCACCCTTGGGTGCGATGCAAAATGCCGTCCGGCACGGGAATTGGCGCAGTGTCATGGGCAAGAATCACGACCGAATGCCTGCATTATCATAACCAGCGACATCGCTTAGTGAGTCTGAGCATTTTTGATATTTCTATCCTACGCTCTTCGCTACACTAGGCTTTGTTCCTTTTAAAAACAGAAGACATATGTGAGATTGCAGCATCAGTTCAGTTCGATATATCTTCAACCTATTAGGTGGCAATCAATAATCCTTAGGGACTATCTGACCCAGAGGTTACATTTTAAGGTTCTTTATCCGAATCGCATTCGCACCGGTCTTTTTCATTCAGATAAGGGAGTTTAGACAAAATGATATTATGATCTACGTTCAGCAATGGGCATTTAACATGGGGGCCAGATGTAGGCCAACAAAATGCGGTTTTAAGATGTCGGAAATTGTTCTCCAAGTCCCACTACGGAGCGTTTGCTATTTTTTATTTTTTGTACTTTTCAATCTCAAATATGACAGAGGTAGCAGCGACAGAGGGTCGTGCCGAAATTCAGCGGCCGAAGGGTCTCTAGTCTTATAATAATGAGAGAAGCAATACTAGATGACAGTGGTACAGACATTCCTGTCAACACCTGCTCAAATCCGAGCCCAAAGGGCAAGTCTCTTCCATTGGGCAAGTAGATTGAGTCCGGATCACTCAGCACGTCAAGGCATGTTCATAGGTCCAAGTCTATTGGTGGCATTAGATACAGAATTCAAACTGCCGCATAAGAGAGACTCTGACAATTGTGAGGATTACGAGTACTCAGAATTCCTAGGGCTCAACGTAGGTCGTGTAGCTCGACGCACTAGGAGAGACATTGGACTCTTGAGGGAGCTATACAAACTGTCAGAGGATCGTTGGGGTATTGTCTTGGTATTTTTAAAGCGAAGGGAGTTGTAAAAGGTTATGCCTATACAATAATAAAGGTCCGTTTAGTTTAAAAA